>CAUYPK010030941.1:0-68018 GCA_963574355.1 Loris lydekkerianus
TGAAACCCTAAGAAAAGAAATAGCAGAAGATATTAACAAATGGAAGAACACACCATGCTCATGGCTAGGAAGAATCAACATTGTTAAAATGTCTATACATGCCAAAGCATCTACAGATTCAATGCAATCACCATTAAAATACTAGCATCATACTTTCAAGATTTGGAAAAAATAATTCTTCGTTTTGTATGGAACCAGAAAAAAACAAAGCCGGGGCATCATTCTACCCTACATTCAGCTATACTACAAGGCTCTAGTGATCAAAACAGCATGGTATTGGGTCACATATAGAGACACTAACATTTGGAACAGAACAGAAAACCAGGAGATGAAACTAACATCTTACAGCCACCTGATCTTTGATAAACCAAACAAGAACACACACTGGGGGAAAAAGTCCCTATTCAATACATGGTGCTGGGAGAACTGGATATCCACATGGAAAAGACTGAAACTGGACCTGCACCTTTCACCACTTACACACATTGAATCAAGATGGATAAAAAATTTAAATCCGAGGCATGAAACAATAAAAATCCTTGAAGAAAGGGTGGGGAAAACACTTGAAGATATTAGCCTGGGATAAGACTTTGAGGAAGATTTCCATGATAATTGCAATAACAACAAAAATAAACAAACAAACGGGACTTAATGAAACTGAATAGCTTCTGTACAGCTAAGGAGACAACAACCAAAACAGACAACCTTCAGAATGGGAAAAGACATTTGTTTACTATGAATCGGACAAAAGCTTGACAACTAGGATCTACAGAGAACTTAATCAACAAAAAAAAGACCCAACAATCCCATATATCACTGAGCAAAAGACATGAATAGAACCTTCTCTAAAGAAGACAGGCGAATGGCTAAAAAACATACGAAAAAATGCTCATTGTCCCTGATCATCAGAGAAATGCAAATCAAAACCACCCTGAGATATCACCTAACCGCAATGAGAAGGGCCCACATCACAAAGTCTCAAAACTGCAGATTCTGGCATGCATATGGAGAGAAGGGAATATTTTTTCACTGCTGGTGGGACTGCAAACTAATGCAACCTTTTTGGAAGAAAGTATGGGGAATTCTCAAAGAACCCATTTGATCCTGCAATCCCATTACTAGGCATCTACCCAGAAGGGGAAAAAAAAAAAAATCCTTTTATCATAAGGACATTTGCACTAAACTGTTTATAACAGCTTAATATACAATCACCAAAATGTGGAAACAACCAAAATGCCCACCAACCCAGAAATAGATTAACAAGCTGTGGTATATGTATACCATTAAAAAAAATAGAGACTTTACATCTTTTGCATTAACCTGGGTAAAGATGGAACACATTCTTTGTAGAAAAGCACCGTAAGAATGAAGAAGCAAGAATCCAATGTACTCAGTTCTAATATGAAGGCGGTAGAAGAGCTAATACAAGGTAGGGGGTGGAGGAATGAGGGGGTGGGGAGAGGTGTGCAGGGAGGAGGGTCGGGGTCACCTCTTGGGGGCAGTACACAATTATAAGAAGGACTTTACCTTACGAATGCAATGGGTATAATTTAATTCTTTGTACTCTCAAGGAATCCCAAACAATTTTATAAAAAAAGAAAGAAAAAGAAAACCGCTCTGGCTCGGCGCCCATAGCACGGTGGTTACAGCGCTGGCCATAGGCACTGAGGCTGGCGGGTTCCCACCCAGCCCAGGCCATCTGAACAACAATGACAACTGCAACAAAAAAAACAGCCAGGTGTTGTGGGGGGCACCTGTAGTTCCACCTACTTGGGAGGCTGAGGCAAGAGAATAGCTTAAGCCCAATAATTTGAGGTTGCTGTGAGCTATGATGCCATAGCACTCTACCGAGGGTGACACAGTAAGACTCTGTCTCAAAAAAACTAAAATAAAATAAAAAAAGAAAGAAAAAGAAAAAAAGAAAAGAAAAGAAAACCCCTCTGACTTTTGCTGGCATCACTTTGTACAGGAAGCAAACTGCACAATAGAGAATTTCTGTTAAACATTACCCAAAACCTGGAAGAAGCCTGCTTATACAGTCCACCTTCTGGGAAAATGTTAGAAAAGAGCCTTTGCTTCGGCTTAAGTACAACTTAATGTGAGAAAAGGGGCACTTCGTGTTTCCATCTTCCTTGCAGCCAACTGTTCTTCTGTGCCGTCAGGAGAGCCACAGAGCCTCACCCTCGAGGTTCAGCCCTTGTGGCTGGTGACCAGACCACAGCCGAGCCTCCAGATGGCTCCATGGCGCTTCTCTGCCCGGAATTTTCTACCCTGACCATGAGACTTCCTGCCCTCTGTTCATTGTATATAGGTAGAGGAATAAGTGAATTTTCTATTTTTAATGACCTAAATTATACACATTGCAGATTTCATAGGTTTTCTGGCTCCTTGGTTTTAAACAAAAGTGAGAAATCATAGTAGTCTGGGGAGCCTGAGTCACCCCATCTGGTGCAGCTCTTCCCTCCCTGTAGCACCAGGCAGACCTGGACACTAGGAAATCCACCCGCCCCCGGCTTGCCCGGCCCCTTGGTGGCACAGTGACTCCGCCTGCACCTGGCCATCCGCTCAGGAGGCTCAGGAGGCTCTGCAGAGCCACACAGGTGAGATGGTCGTTCACCCTGTGGACACTCTTAGTGCCCGATGCGCACCCAGACCCAGGCATCTGGGTGGAATCAGTGTGTATTTTATATTTTCCGGCAAACAGGGATGGTTCCATGATGCTGGGCCCAGGGGGAGTCCTGCTAGTGGCAGGGAGAGGAGTTTGACTTTGGCTGAGCCTAGAACTGCTGCCAAGTCCCCTGAGGGGCCACCAGCTTCCCTCAGGAAACTGGGGCCTCTCCCTGACCCAGGTCTTGTCCTGTACTGTGTGGTCATGAACTGTTCATTTCCACCGACGTGGCCTGGTTATACCTGTCGCCCCTGTTACCAGAGAGGGCGCAAGAAGTAGTTTCTGTGTGCACTTCTACAGCCAGAGGTGGTTTGGAGGCTGTTGAGGAGGAACACAGTGGCAGAGCACCACAGAGGCTGCACTCCCCAAGTAGCAGCATCCTTTAGATAATCTAGACACCTGCTCCCCTCGCATCTCTCAAGTGTTCTTTTAAACACCCAAGAATCATGCCAAAATGACAGAAATATCAAAAGCTAAGTAAAGCTCTCATGCCAAGATGATTTCTAGGATCCTAATTTCTGCACACCAAGATGTTTGCTTGGTCTCTTCTCTTCACCTCACAGGAATACTCGCAGGCACACAGAAGTCATGGGTGGCAGTCTTGGGTGACTCCCACCTGGAACCTCCCAGGGTCACTTTTGCAGCTGACACTCGGGAGAGGTCAGCTACCTGCCTCTCTCCCCATTCACTCAAAGTAAGGGGGCCAAAAAATGTGTGCTGCTATCTTGATTCCTTCTCAGAAGAAGAAAGGAAAAGTGGGAAAGACAGAAGAGGAGGTCAGTAACTTTAATGATCTTAATACACCACTTTCCTGATGCTCACGGTCAGCAGAGACTACACCAGGACTTTCATTTAATTACTTTTCAAACAGAAAGGCCTCCAAGTTCAGGGGAGGTCAGGGGCTCCTGAACACAGCAGCAGTAATGAGCTCCACAGAAGGCCACACCAGGTTGAACTGGCTACTTCTGGAGGGTTGTGGGAGCAGGGAACTTACAATGAATGGGGTGTGGCTGACTTCACCCTGTGGGCTGAGCTTGCACCTGTTGATAACAAAGTAACACAGACCTCACCTCCTATCAGAGATGGTGAAGAGCTTTTGGGCCACAATTCCCAAGTTAATCAATCGCCCTCAGGAGTGATTATTACAAGTTTGACTTTGATGATTTCTGAGCTCAGTCCCAAAATGGCATGCAGAGCACCCACCCCGACCTGGGACATTCAGGATGACAGGGGAGTTCCCAGCACAGAGCTTGTTTCCATAAAAACAGTCAGTGCATGTTCTTTAGTCCCTAACCATTTGGTGAGCATCTTATAGCACAGGTACAGGGCAAGGGGACAGGAAAACAGCAAAGAAAAAGAATATTTCCCTTATCTTGGGTACAAGGAAATTAACCTTAAAGTGCAAAATGGAATCCACTCAATTACACTGTTAAAAAGGCAAATGCCTTAGCTTCAAATGTGCAGTGCCAGGACAGATGCAGGAGAACTTTGGGCATATTAAAATGAGGTGATTTGGGGCGGCGCCTGTGGCTCAGTGAGTAGGGCACTGGCCCCATATACCGAGGGTGGCGGGTTTGAACCCAGCCCCAGAACAACTGCAACAACAACCAAAAAAAAGTAGCTGGGCATTGGGGCGGGCGCCCATAGTCCCAGCTACTCGGAAGGCTGAGGCAAGAGAATTGCCTAAGCCCAGGATTTGGAGGGTACTGCGAGCAGTGTGATGCCACGGTACTCTACCAAGGGTGATAAAGTGAGACTCTGTCTCTACCAAAAATAAATAAATAAAATAAAATAAAATGAGGTGATTTCCTCCCTTTCCCCCCACAGTCTGTTAATGCTATTAATAAGCCACTGGTGCAGTGAGGAACAAGAACAGAAAGAAGGAACCAAGGGCAGCCACGCTTCCTGAATGCAGGCTAAGCAATGAGCCAAGGTCAGGCCCTGCCCACGCCTCATCTTCCTTGGGGAAGGTTGTATGAACGTCACCATTCTGGAAACTGGCCAACAGAGAAATAACACTTACTAGTTCAAAACTGAGCAAGGGGCTATTTAATATAATACTAATGAAATTCTGTGGTTTCTGTAAGGGACTTTCCTTCTACATGAGGCCTGTAGCTCAGAGCAGGGCACAGCCAGAAGCTTCCCCACTGCCCCAACTCTGCCCACTTCTGTCCTTCCTCCTACACACCCCATCCGGGTAGAAAAGACCCAGGGCCTTAGAAATCCCAAACAAAAGGAGCCAGTACCTCTGGCTGCCTACCTATATCTGCTGACATAGAGAAAACAAAGGCACAGGCCTACAACTCTGGTGTCTTCAAGACTCAGAACCCTCTGGCAATTGCCTTGGCAATTCTTGTACAAATTCCTGGCTTTCTGTTTTCAAATGAAAATGCAATGGAACCACCTGCCCAGCTCCAGGTGTCACCTTCTCACTGCCCCTCACCCCACCGACCCTGCTTGAGTTCTTGGCCTCATTCTGGGAGGGCAGATGGCAGAAAGTGACAGTCCTGCTCCCCCACAGCTGTTCCCTGATACATACGCTGAGCACCTTCCAGGAGTCACATGGTGCAGTGAAGGAGAGATGGGCAGCTTGAGAGACAAGTACTTCTGCCTCCGGGAGCTGATGGGCTAGTACAAAGGTTGGCCAAATGAACATGGTAATGTGCTTATGTCAATAAAGTTTTATTGTAATGCAGCCACATTCACTGATGTCTATATTGCCTATGAAAACAGCCATGATAGACCCCACATGGCCTGCACCCTGCTCTAGTCCATTACACTACAAGTTCACTGACCCCCAGTCCAGCAGATTAAAAACCGTTCCTACATAACAATAGAAATCAAAACTCAGTGCAAGAGAGGCAGACCCCAGCTGCTGCGGGCAAGGAGAGGGCATCCTGGCCCAGCTCTCCCAGCAAGCCCGCAGCGTGGGGCTTCCGGACCACATTCACCACAGTGCCACAGTGGGACTCATCTGCTTACCTCCAGGTGTGAACAAGCTTCTCGTTCAGCATTAACACAAGGACACTAGTTGGAGGGCAGGTCAGAGGAGATGGCTCTTCTCTTTTCACATTTTTAAATATAAACTAATCGACCCTTTTCACTCTGACTCTGGGGTGTATACATACCGTTTCTGAGATGGCTGCATTAAAGCTGAAACTTTGTCATCGTAAAACTTCTTCATTGCAAATCTGTCAAGGGCCTGGTCGGCACTGGGGAAGCAGAGCAAGAAAGAGCGAGAGGGAGAGCGAGAGAGAGAGAGAGAGACATCATCAACTCCATGGGGCTCCTTCTGTGTGGCTACATGACAGGGGACGTATGTCCCACGGCTGTTCTGAGCGACCGGCTCCCACAGGGGCTTCCCCCTCTGGTTGCACCTGTGCACACACAGTCCACCCTTCTCTCCTGAGCCTTCATCTGCCCTGCAGGACTGCGTTCCACTCAAAGTGGAGGCCACACCTACAGGGTGCAGACTCTCTCCTCTGAAACACCAGCACCTCATCTAAGGGTGGGACACCCAGAAGTGCCACACACCTACCCCAGGGAGGAGAATCACTGGGGTTTCTCAGCAGACAGGCAGAAGGCCAGAATCTAAAACTGTGCCTGGCCAGCATGGCACCCCAACAAAAGAGGACAGATTAGATGGGCTGTGCAGGAGACAAGAGGCCTCAAGGACGTGGGGAGCAAACCCAGGGCACAATAGTGAGTGCACACCTCGCTATGTCCCAAGAAGTGTGTCTGAAACACACGTGGGCTGGCCAGGAACGCTCGAGAGAGGCACAGGGCGCTGCAGCAGGAGGGATTTGGAAAGGCACCTGAGCCTCAGGGCTGCACAGTCATGTTTTGAAGTGACTGCCACAGAAGTAGTTGATGTTACACTCACACTCCACAGTGCCCACTGCCCAGTTTTCAGCAGAACACTCCAGAAACCTCAGAGGATATACACAGGTTTTTCGGAGATGATTTCAGCACACACCATGGAATCTGAGAGCAATAAGTCTTAACAACTCAGCCTCACTTGAGCCACACACTTCCTTCAAATTTGATAGACATGCAGGCCTGTTTCTTGGAAAATTATATATGTGTTCCTCCAAAAGAATGACCCGTATGTATATGAGAATTGTCAACGTCCTAAGGCAGTTTTGTCCGAATTGAGGGTCACACACTGTTACTGGTCCTGGCATTTTGGGGGGAGATGCAGAAGACCAGAAAAAAACATATAGGGACAGGCAGAAGGAAAAAGGAAAACACTAAAAGTTACGTTTAACATACAAAGGATAACTTGCTGCTATCTGGCTGAGCCTGGGGCTCACTGCTGGAACTGTCACACAAACAGAAGGTCCATTTAGGCAAAGGATATTTTACCCATTGATCAGAGGTGTCTTTTATGTGGGAAAGTGTAGTTAATATCTATTCATTGACTTTTAAGTAGTTCTTTATCTTGAACTTGTTCATTACATGCTAATAATACCCTCTGGCTGATGTTATGTTCCATGTTAGTATAACTACTAGTATCGAAGTGAGTACTGGGTTTATCTTTATAAACTCTCATTTTTACTGTCCTTCCTTTGTGATTTCTAGTTTCTACCTTGTTCTGTTTGTGTAGTTTGTGGCAATGGCCTTTAAACATGTGATTACTTCTGGAATATAATCTAAGAAGGAAAATTGCAGAAACGATCAAAGATGTACATGTAAGAATGTGTGCTTCACGGCAAGCTTTGGCATAGAGAATAATCAGAAACAACTGAAATTCTAAGGAAAAACTAGAAGCAATCTGGGTAGACAACAGATGCTTAAATATGTAATATTAGATCCGCTGAATGAAGGGCTGTGCCACCACTGAAATTGGGGGAGACGCATATGAAATGGTGCTGAAGTGGAAAGCAAGTTACAGTGTGTGGTGTCAGCTCATTTAATTGAAAAGCACGTAACACGGTTAGTCACTTGAGCCAAGAACTTAGTTGGTTCTACTAATAACAGCAGCATTAACAACAGCAAATACCTGAGTACTGATGTTATTCCATGTGGGTCATTAGGGAAGTTTTGAAAAACAGAAAACTTAAGAAACATAAAATCTGTGTGGGTCTCCCAGCAACACAGATAAGCAGGGCAAGTTAAAACTTGCACAGATGAATCAGAAAGGATGCTGTGTTTCCTAGAAGTGAAATCATGGGCCATAACAGGTCGAACTTTCACAGTGACCTTCCACCATAAGTGCTTTCAGTGTAACAACACTCTAAGAGATAGAACTATCATTCCCACTTTCCAGGTAAGGACACTGAGGCTTAAAGAAGCTCAAGCTGTCTAGAGATACATACTGACCCTTTAGAGAGGGGAGAGTTTTTTAGAAAGAGAGTCACGGATGTGCTCTCAATGAATTAGGTTCTTACATTGCATCTCCCCCCAAAATGCCAGGACCAGTAACAGTGTGTAGACCCTCAATTCAGACAAAACTGCCTTGTTGGGGCAGAAATGCTTAGGGTGGTCTCTGTCCAAAACTAGCCAGGCTAAATTTAATCTCGACCAAACGTCTTTGGCATATTTGAGGGACGGATGTGAATGGGAATCTCAGCTTGTCTGGAACACACACAGATGATTATTCTCACCAAGAGGGGACCTGATTTTCACTCAGGGGTTGGGTTTCCTCTCTGGCAGGCACTAGCTCCCCAATTTGTTTCCAGAGAAAACATTCAGAAAGTCAAATTTCACTACTTGGTGCTAGAAAGGAAAAGGTTTATCAGCTCCTATGAATAGGCTTCTATATCCACAGAGCGGAGGCTCCGGCTTCACAAAGCGGGCATTGAGAAGCCAGGGCACACGCAGCGCAAAACCCACAAAGAATGACATTTTCCAAAGTGAGTTTCAGCATGAGCAGAGATCTGTGTTCTGGGAAGCACATCGGGGCACACCACGGCTGCCAGGTGCCGGGCGGGCCGGCGCAGAGCTGAGGCCCTGCTGCTGTGCCCACTGTGCCTGGCTGAGAGGACCCCAGTGGCACCCTGAAAGTCCCCGCAGTGACTGCTGCACTTGGTGAGAATCAGCCCAGACCTGGCTTCCTGTTCACAGGCTGTGAGATGAAGAGCAAGCTGCCTGATCCCTCTGAGCCTGAGTTTCCTCCTCTGTACAATGGGAACAATAATAACTGCCTTATGGGTGAGTGGAGGAAAATCAAGGAGAAAAGAAAAACATTCAGTGTGCTTCCCAGAGGGTCAATACATGCAAAACACAGTGGCTGCCACCCTGATTATTCAAAAGGTATAAACTAATCCAGTGAGACAACTTTGTTTTTGCTTTTCATAAACAGTGCTTACCTCTGTTATCTCTACTGGACAGCGACAGTGATCGCACGTATTTTTTTAATGTCTCCCTGGAAGTACTTAGACTCAATCATACACAGCTGTCCAACCAGGAAAATGTCTTTTTCACAAATGTAAACCCTTCGGTGGAAGCTGAATCTCTAGGCCTCGACCACCGCGGCACTGGGGCCAAGGGACACGGGTCAGCCAAGCCCTTGCCATCCAGGACAACTCCCAAGGAGACAGCTACCTGCCATGGGCAGTCTTAGGTGTCAACAGCCCAACACAGCAGGCCAACGTTTCCAGCCTCGTCTTCAACCTACCTGGCCGAGACATTGGTGAAGTGCATATAGGATGATATGACCACTCCGATGCGTCCTGTCCCACCCTACAGGAGACAAAAGAAGAGCTCATTGCCTCCAGCATCTGCACAGAGATGTGATTAGAATAGGAAAACTCTCACCTTGGGACACAATGACAGAAAGCTGGCTTTTTTTCTTGAGATAGAGTCTCATCCCATTGCCCCAGCGAGAGCACCATGACATCATAGCTCACAGCAACCTCAAACTCCTGGGCTGATGTGATCCTCCTACCTCGGCCTCCCGAGTAGCTGAGACTACAGGCACCTGCCACAATGCCCAGCTAACTTTTCTATTTTTACTAGAGACGGGGTCTTGCTCTTGTTCTCAAACTCCTGAGCTGGATGGATCTTCCTACCTCGGCCTCCCAGAGTGGAAGGATTATAGGCGTGAGCCATGGCACCCATTCAGAAAGCTGGCTCTTAAGGTTAGACTAGTGTTACCTCCTCCTACAACCCGGCTTCCCTGTTCTGGGACAGTCACCATCCAACACAACAGAAGCCTCCACTGCAGGACCCCACTGCATGCCAGGTTCCAGCAGCAAGAGTGAACGCCGACTGCAAGTCCTGGAAGGCAGATCGACACAGCACGGCGCGCATTTCACCCAGGTAGGCAGGAAGACGTTGTGCCAGGAACTGAAGCAATTAGCATGATTTAATTACCCAGTGAGGGGCAGTGAATGCCAGTTCAGGGTTGCACACAGCCCTCCCTAGTGACACACAGGACGCCAGGCAGGTGTTCTGGGAAAGGAATCACTCAAACTGCAACCCCAGACACCCAAAGCCTAGCCCCACAGGAGGCCAATGACACCACCAGGAGAAGCGGAAGCTATGTGACAGGCCACCGTCAACCCAAACCACAGAGTGCCATCTTCTGCATACTGCTGTGACCTGGAACACCAATCAGCAGACCACAGCCTACAATTCTGAACACTACCTGTTTTCCTACAACCTACGAGCTAAGAGTCATTTTTATATTTTTAAATAATTGAAGAAAAATCGAAAAAGAATAAGATTCCATTGCAGATGGAAATTCCTTGAACGTCAAATTCCTGAGTTCATACATGAAGTGTGACCCTGGAACACAGCCATCCCCAGGGCAGCTGCTACTCACACTACAGGGACAGGATTCAGTAGATGCAGCAAGACCAGGCAGCTGCAAAGTGTAAAATGCTGCCTGGCTCTTTTGAAAAACATCTGTCAACTCCTGATTTAGAATGACATAAAGCCAAAATGGCAGGGTCTCTTATAGGTAGCTTTCTATAACTTCTTGAAAAGGAAAAAATTCAAACCAAAACACTGACAAACCCAGAACACACATGAATGTCAGCCAGAAGCATTCCTCTCTCTGGTGAAAATTAAGAGCATGCTTTGTAGATATTCAAGGTAGGCACTCAACAAACCCTTTCTACCTAAATCCTGGCATATGCAGCTCCTCGTATGCTTCTTGCACAAAACTATATTGTACAGAAATCCACTTACAAGGAAACAGCAACATCTCAGCCAAATAGGCACACTGAGAGGGTGGTGGCATTCACCCGTGACAAGAATAACTTCTGAGGCACTAAGTATAGATATATACGTCAAGTATTAAGAGAGATGAAGAAGAGATAATAACATAGTAATAGGAGGGACTTCAAACCCAGGTTTCGGCAATGGACAGAACACACTGATAGAGCATCAGTAAGAAAACAGTGTACAGGCGGCGCCTATGGCTCAGTGAGTAGGGCACCAGCCCCATATACCGAAGGTGGCAGGTTCAAACCCAGCCCCAGCCAAACTGCAACAAAAAAATAGCCAGGCGTTGTGGTGGGCACCTGTAGTCCCAGCTACTCGGGAGGCTGCGGCAGGAGAATCGCCTAAGCCCAAGAGCTGGAGGTTGCTGTGAGCTGTGATGCTACAGCACTCTGCCAAGGGTGACAAAGTGAGACTCTGTCTCTAACAAAAAAAAGAAAACAGTGTACTGGCCAGGCATGGTGGCTCACACCTATAATCCTAGCACTCTGAGGGGCCAAGGCAGGAGGATCCCTTGAGGTCAGGAGTTTGAGACCAGCCTGAGCAAGGGTGAGATGTCATTTCTAATAAAAATAGAAAAATTAGCCTGATGTCCTGGCAGGCACCTGTACCCCAAGTACTTGAGAGGCTGAAGCAAGAGTATCACTTGATCCCAAGAGTTTGAGGTTGTGATGAGTAAGGCTGAAACCACGGCACTCTAGCCTGGGTAACTGAGTGAGACACTGTCTTAAAAATAAAAGAAGAAGAAAAAAGAAAACACTGAGCACTGTATGAGCCTAACACAAAACATGTGGTTCACAAGCTGCAGGGCAGAAGCACATTCTTCTCAAGTGTGCACACACATTCTCTCACTTAGCTCATATGTTAGGTCACAAAACAAGTCTTAACAAATTTAAGGAGATAGAAATCATACCACGTATCTTTTCTGACCACAATGGTATGAAACTATAAATCAATAACTGGAGGAGTCTTGGAATATTGACAAGTATGTGGAAATTAAACAACACATTCCTAAACAACCCCTAGTTTAAAGAAGAAATCAAAAGAGAAATGCAGAAATATCTTCAGACAAACAGAAACAGAAACACACCATATCAGACTTACAGGATGCAGCAAAAGCAGTTCTAAAGAGGGACGTGTATAGCACTAAATGCCTCTGTCAAAAAAGAAGAAGCTCTCAAATAAAAAACCTAATGTTGCCTTTAAGGAACTAGAAAAAGAATTAAACCTAAAATTAGTAGAAGGAGGAAAAAAACAAGGATCAAAGCAGAAATAGAGACTAGAAAAGATCAACAAAACTGAGAGTAGGTTTTCTGGAAAGATCTTTAGACAGACTAAGATAAAAAGAAAGAAGACTCATATAAAATCAGATTAAAGAGAAGTCATTGTAATGATGCCAAAGAAATACAAAGGATCACAAGAGACTGCTATGACAATGATATGCCAATAAAAATTAGACAACCTAGAAAAAGCAAATAAATTCCTAGGCACATACCACTTGCTAAGACAGAATCCTAAAGAAATAGAAAATATTAACTTCCTAGCACTCTAGGAGGCCGAGGCGGGTGGACTGCCTGAGCTCATGAGTTCAAGACGAGCCTAAGCAAAAGTGAGACCCCATCTCTAAAAATAGCCACGCTTGGTGGAGGGCACCTGTAGTCCCAGCTACTTAGGAGGCTGAGGCAAGAGAATTATTTGAGCCCAAGAGTTTGAGGCTGCTGTGAGCTGTGATGCCGCTGCACTCTACCAGGGGCAGCAAAGTAACACTCTCTCAAAAAAAAAAAAAAAAAAAAAAAACCAGAAAGAAAGAAAATGTGAATAGACCAATAACAAGTGAGGAAACTGAATCAATAATAACACTCCCATCAAGGAGAAGCATAGACCTTGATGGCTCCACTGGTGTGATTCTACCAAATATTTAAGGAAAACGGACATCACTTCTTCTCAAAAATCCTTCTCAAACTCTGCTACGGTGTGCATATTTATCCTTTCCAAAAATTATGTTGAAATGTAATCCTCAATGTGGTGGTTTCAAAATGGGGCCATTTTTTCTTTGTGCCAGAGTCTCACTATGTCACCCTTGGTAGAGTGTCATGGTATCACAGCTCACTGCAACTTCAAACTCTTGGGCTCAAGTGATTCTCTTGCCTCAGCCTCCCAAATAGCTGGGACTACTGGTGCCTGCCACCTCGCCTGGTTAGTTTTTCTATTTTTAGTAGAGACGGGGTCTCGCTCTTGCTCAGGATGGTCGGAAAACTCTGGACTCTTGCTCAGGATGGTCTGGAAAACTCTATGTACCTGCCTTGGCCTCCCAAGAGTGCTAGGATTACAGGTGTGAGCCACTGTGCTCAGCCAAAGGTTGGGACTTTAAAAGGTGATTAGGGCAGAACTAATTCCTTACAATGGGAGTGGGACTGGTGGCTTTGTAAGAGACGGAAGAGAGACCTGAGCTAGCACATTCAGCCCCCTCGCTGTGTATTACCTTGGAACTCTGCAGAGTGTCCCTACCAGCAAGAGGGCCCTCACCAGATGCTGCTCCTTGACCTTGAACTTCTCACCCTCTATAAGTCTAAGAAGTAAATTCCCCTCCTTTAGAAATTAATTACCCAGTTTCATGCACAATAGAACCTCTATAAGGGTCCCACCCAAGGCACTATAACAAACTGGCCCACATATGGAGTGGTCAACATAAGGAACGAGGCCTACTGAACTGATAACATTTGTGGTATATGTTGGGTCTATGAAAATTGGATCAGTTTAAGGAAGTGGTCAGTGTAGGGAGGTGGTCAACTACAGGAGATTCTACTGTATTCTGTTACAAGCAACAGATAACAGACTAAGACAAACTCTTCCTACAAAAATTGAAAAAGAGGAAATACTTCCAAAGTTATTTTACAAGGCCAGCACTAACCTGAATATGACGTGTTTTCTTAAAAGATCCAGATCATAAGTTTTTCAGGTTTTGCAGGCCACCAGGTCTTGCTGCAAATACTCAAACCTCTCATTTCAGTGTGTACAGAAACAGTCAGGGATATATGTAAACAAACGGGGAGGCTGGGTTCCAACCAAACTCTATGTACATACATTGACATTTGGACTTTATATAATTTCCCCATACATGCAACTCAGCTCACAGGTTGTAGGAAAACAGGTAGTGGGCATAATTGGCTAGTGGGCATTTGTGTTTAGTGTAAGCAACATTCTTTTGGACTTGAATAATTTGGAGCTGCTCTTAAACAAAAATCCCAGAGTCACTGATTGTACAATTAGCTGTGAATATTCTTCAGCAAACAAAAGCTGCAGTGTAGATGAAATTTCTCAAAAGGACCACACAGGCTATTTCTGCTCAGTCAGTAACCAGGGGGTGGGTGGGTTAGAGGAACAGGACACACCCCCGTGAACATGACCCTCCACGTCACGCGGGGGATGTGGGCACATGGCAGGACCGACCCTTGCTCTGCTCCTGCCCAGGCTGAGACAGGCCCAGCTATGTGAGCAATTCCTGGCATGTGTGGAAGGAAACACACATTCTGCAAAGCAGGCAGATTTCGGCAAATGTCAGCAATTTCACCCCCACGGTGATGATGATGAACTTCTGCTAATGTCCACATCAGCAATTTCAAATACAAAGAGGGCTTATCCCTCATGGCACGTTTTCTAAGCATTTCAAAAATGGTTTTACATGACACCAGAGCAGGATGAGTGAAGTGCAAATCATTTCAGAGACGTTTCAACATGTTCCTGGGGGATTCCACTAACAAGCTGTGTCCAGAGAGACGGAGGGGCCTAAGGAAAGGACGCAGTTTAGAAATCGCTACATGATGATTCCATCACTGGGACCTATGGGCTTTAAATAATTTCTAATTTCTTTCAATTTCATTAAAAAAACTGAACAAGTAAGAAGAAACAGACGGCTAAGGGTGGAACTAGTCCCATATCCTTTGAGGACGCAGCTGGCAGCAGGGCTGGGACAGGTCTGCACCTGCGTGCCTGTCTCACAAGGGCCCAGGTGCTGCATCCACTGGTGTGTTCAGTGATCGTGGTCAATGGTGACCCATCAGTATTGGGCACACTGTGTCAAAATCACCACGTCAAGCCTGAAGAGCTTAGTTTGTTTTAATTTATAAGAATTATTTTTTTTAAAAAGTCTCTCACTCTCCTTCTAAATTTAGTTTGCACTAAAACACAAATTTGGGCAGAGACTCCTTATTTAACACAATAGTGAAATGTCAGGTTGACATGGGCAATATGGTAAGTGTACTAATGGATGTATCTGTCTATGGAGGGAAACATGTTCAAGACAGTTATGACAAAACAGCACAGAGAGAGCAAACGACACCTGTGTGCCCTGCTGGACCAAATGCCAGGAGCCCAAAGAGAAGTTTCTTTTAAGCTGAATTCCATAATACAATGATTTCTGTGCAGCTTTTGAATGTGAAAGGGAACTTGAAGGAAAATGGGCACTTTCACCATGAAATGTCCACATTCCTAGATGTTGTCCCAAGAATGCAGTGTCTAACGTACAAAATTGTGGGCTGCTCCCTGATGGATGGTGACTCTGCTCACTGGCAATGTCCCTTCTCAAAGGATTCCTCACGGAGTCTGGGATAAACTGTTCTCATGTAACAAAGTGCCTCATGGAAGGAGGCAGCCTTCCAACACCAGTCTCCTCTGAGGACTCAGGGGCAGCACAGGCAGCTGAGGGCATTAAAGAGAGCGATCACAGGAGGGCTAAGGAGGAAACATGAAGGTGGCCCACCGACCACATGGCTGGGCCACCGGCCACCCTATAAGGATGCACAGGAAAGACCAATGCTCCCTGCAAGAGGATCAGCGTCATCACAACTGACTACCAGCTTAAGATGGCACAGCCAGTCTGGTGCCATCCATTCAAAAAGTGACTTTCTACAAGAAACAAAAATGAATATAAGCAAAAGGATTTGCTCTCATTACCATCTGATGTTAGTTTCAAAATCCTCAACCCTGTAAATTCTAAGGCCAAAGTTGCGGAAGTCCGGGAACTCTGCTTGTCTGTTTTTAAGGGCAAGTAGGAAAATCCACCTGAACCCATTAGGAACACCTCACACTAGCCAAAAGGTATCGTGGAGACAAGGCCTGCCAGCTCTGCACAGGACTAGCACTGGTCTCCATCTCATTGCACTCATTTCCCAGGACCTGGGACCCCCATGCCCCGGGTGCCTGGGAGGTGGGGCACTCACCCTGCAATGGATGACGACCACGTGCTGGGGGTCACTGTTCAGCCAGGACTCCTGCGCCTTGCATATGGTGCACATCTTATCCAGGGGCGGTGCGTGCAGCTCCGGCCAGCCCACGTCCATGATCTGCAAGAGGAGAGGAGGGCTTAGTTCCCAGTTCCTGAAGCCCTCTGGGCCATCTCATGATGACCTCAGTCATTATCGACACATTTACTGAGGACTAAAGAACCACACAGTGTGAGTCTCTTCTGCCACGCTATGAGAAAAAAATTCAGTGTTATGTTGTCCACACGTGTCACCTCTTCTTCCAAGGGCTCACTTGCTCCACTGCAGCTGGAGTAACAAGTCTAGAAAGGTCTCTGGAGAGTTGCTGATGGTGCAGGACTGTGTGAGGAGGGCCTGAAGCTCAGAGAGACCTGAGACGGGACTCTTTGCTGCAGCCCAAATGGCTCCACTCAGGCTAAAAATCAAAGCCTGGGGAACATAGCTGGCCATTCCCCCCTACGCTGTGCAGATGACACCTTCAAGACAAAGGACAGCAAACTCCCTAAAAGACAGGAATGTGCCTTTGAAGGAGGAAGCACCTTCAAACCTTGATTCAGTTTGCTGCATGGACAAAAGAAACCCCCATCACGTGATCAGGCTGTGCCGGCTCTGTGCACAGGGACAGCAGCTCTAAGTGTCTCGTCCAGGGTGTCACAGGGGCCACACAGGGGGCTTTCTTTCCTTTTATTTCCTTTTTCTAAGTGGAGAGGATTCAGAGGTCCCCTTATTATTAAGGTTGTAGACATAGCGTAAAATGGTTGGAAATCTCAGAAAACTGCCAGGAAATAGGAAGTCACTAAACCACTGCAATATTTTGACGAGACTCTCCAGGTTTCTATGTCCACTCAGCATAACTGAGACACTATTATACATAGATTCTATATTCCTTTTTCTTTTTTTTTTTTTTTTTTGAGACAGAGTCTCACTTTCTCACCGTTGGTAAAGTGTCGTGGCATCGGCTCACAGTAACCTCAAACTACTGGGCTTAAGCAATTCTTTTGCCTCGGCCTCCCAAATAACTGGGACTACTGGCGCCAGCCACAATGCCGGCTATTTTTAGAGACAAGTTCTAGCTCTGGCTCAGGCTGGTCTTGAACCGTGAGCTCAAGCAATCCACCCACCTTGGCCTCCCAAGTGCTAGGATTATAGCCACGAGCCACCATGCCCGGCCATGAATTCTAAATTCTACTTTTTAAACTAGTATTAAATAGGCAATTTACCACATTAGTTTTCTTTTACTCTAATGGCTGCGAAATATTCCAACGTACAAAATATATACATCTATATACCATAACTTATACTTACACAGTCTTCAAAATTATCTCCCAAATTTTGCTACTGGAAATTATCGAGGTAGCAGGACAGAGACCCCTGTGGTGCTGGGGTGTTCTGTATCTGGGTCATGGTGGTTACACAACTCTCCACACAAGATGAAGTGGCAGAGACACAAACACACACAGAAGCTTAGGCAAAACAAGTGAGATGTGACTGAGGTCTGTGGACCGTAACAATTTCCTGCATAGATATTTTACTATTGGTTAACAAAACGTTAACCTTTGGGGGAGCTGAGGGAGGAATACATGAAATCTCTGCATTGTTTTGGCAACTTCCTATAAATTTATAATTATCTGAAGCTAAAAAAAAGTTTTCATGTAAGAAAATAACCAATGGATATGAATAATTCCTAATACCCTTTATGGAGACTAGTTTTTACATAAGCAGAGTATTACCTACATTTAACAAAATTCAGAATATAAAGGGATAAAGTCCATACCTTTGGGTTCAGCTTTGTAAGGTCATATCTCTTTTCTGAAAGGTTTAACACCTACAAAGAAGGGGGAAAAAAGTTTTTAGACAAGTCATCAACCCTAGAGCTGAAAGGAGAAAATACAATTCCATATTTATACATTATTTACCGTTGAGGTATGGGCTGTTGTAAAAATGGAAAGATGTAAACAGGTGCATCGACACAGAACAAAAATCAAAATCAGTAAAGATCACGGTGGCATCCTGAATCCTTTATAAACAAACTCTACATAAGTTCTATATAACCAGCATTGAAACAGGCAAGTTACCATGTTACTATTCTTTATTCTGATGACTTACTATTAATATTATGCTTATATTCTAGTGTACAGAATATAGAGTGTGCCAAAAAATATATACACATTTTAAGAAAGAAAAAAAGGGTATTAAAATTGCAATACTCACATCATGTTTGACTTTCGCACTTACAAGAAATACGAGGCACCACACACAAGATAACTAATGTTACTGCTGTATGTTGAGTATCACATTTTTAATACAGTTTTTTCCTTTCTTAAAATGTATACACATTTTCTGGCATCCTCTGTATACATATGTATCTATGCATTCACACACACACAGAGACACACACACACACACACACACCCCCATACTTTCCCTAGTCTTGCTCCTGAGAAGTACACCTGTGCTGAGAATAAGAGGCACAGGTAGACTCAGGAGGCAGACCTGCTGGGGACTCAGGAGGCACACCTGCCTAGGGACAGTCCCTCCTCAATGGTGCTGCAGGCCAGGTCTAGAAAGGATTGGGTTCATGGCCAGCCAAGAGCCATGTCCTAACTTTACTGAAAAATCAGAGCTGCTTTCTGCTTGCTAAATACTCAAGTAAAACAAAATGAAAAGAATAATGCTCCAGCAGGAAGGGGCCTTAACAATTAACTGAACACCCTTCTCTCTGCAGAGACAGGACGTGATGATCAGGAGAACAGGGCTGGTCAGGGTCACCCCTTGAGGCCTGTTCCTAAGTGGAGGGGCTGCCCCTGCCCTGATGTGGGGTCCACATTTCATGGTTAACCCGGCGCCAGGTACCTCCTGTGCCTACTGGATGTTGTCCCGGTCACAGCCCCATCAGAACATCAGGGGTGCAGCTGACCTTCCTACAGCAAGAACAGACACATCACCCTAAACATCATCCATAAAAAGCTTGTAGAATTGGGGACCATTTGGTTTTTATATCTAATTACTGGATGAGTAAAAACCAAGATGAGCCTTCCCTGGGGTCCTTAACTGAGGACCTACACAAGACACACACGTGGGTCTTTTGTCGAGGTTTTCAAAAAGGTCCTTGTCCCAAAACAAGTAGTGGACCCTGGCCCAGGCCACACTGCAGGAGGCACCCTGGTCCTGAGAAGGCACCACAGTCAGAGAAAGAAATGCCCCAGACCCAGCCGGGTGCCACCTGGGACCTTCGGCAGGGTCTTCTTGCACAAGGTAGGCCTGGGGACAGGGCAGGATGGCCAGAGAGGAGGTTTGGGACATGCTGAACAACCCTGCATGGTTTCCAAAGGAGGGCACCATGGTCCTGCAGAGCAGACCTGCTCTGAGCTAGAGGGAGGAAGCTGGGAGAGAGGACCCTGATGACAGTGTGACCACCAGGCAGGGCTCGCACACCCCTTCCCCATCCAGGGCCAGGGCACAGCCAGGACCGGCTTTTGAGGGAGCAGGAGGACTGAGCCTTGCAAGGCTGCTCTGAAGCCAGAGGCCACTTCCTACTCTGCCACATGGGACACTTCCCCCACCCCAAGTCTAGTCATGGGAGAGGATCCACAGGGATCCACAAGAGATAAGGAGGCAGATGGGGAGAAGGTGCCAGGAGACAGGCCTCTATACAGGCCAGCAGCGCTAAGGACAAAAAACAAAGGGCCTGGCGGAGGGTCAGACTTGGCGAGAGGCTATCAAACTGAGGTTCTACCACTGGTGTGTTTGAAAAGCCCAGCTGTCTACTTGTCTCCAGGGCAGCCCCTGGTTTCTCCGACACCCACCTTATTTGTCTTCCTAATTTCTTGTTCAGGAGAGTCACAGGTTTGCCTTTTGGTACCAAGGATGCCATAGGGGACCCAGAGGGGTGGTGGCCATGGCCACGTCCTGAGGCATCATGGAGCCATGCTTACTGATGGGTGACACCCCCGAGGGCAGGACCAGGCAGCAGCGGCCTCACATCCCGACGGCTGCCCAGGGCGAGGCCTAACGCGGCCCCGCGGGGGCTCAGCAGGAAGGCGGCGCAGGACCAGCGCCACCGCAGGTCACCGAGTGAGTCCAGGCGCCAGGGACGCTTCCGCACAGCGCCCACTACCGGGCCTGCCCGGAGCTTCCTGGGCGTGTGCTGATGAGAGCCAGACCCCGCACTCACCAGGTAGTTGTCCCCGTGCTTGGACCTGAGCATGCGCGTGACCTCCTGCAGGTCGCGCAGGTAGGACTCCTCGGAGCAGCCGGCGGGGAAGGACACGGCGATGATGCGCTCCGTAATGTAGGTGAGGTCCAGCTCGTGGCCCTCCTCCATGGCGGGGCTCAGGACGGCGGGCCTAGGAGAGAGGACGCGGGGTGCTCAGCAAACGCGGCTGAAGAACCAGGAAAGGGGAGAGAGGGCGTCCACCCACAGCACCTGGGGGGCCGGCTGTGGAACCGACCATGCATTCTCTACACTGTTTCCCAGTCGCACGAGGGCATGAGTCTAAATTTCCTTGCAGGGCATGACTTGGTACCAAAAGCTACTAGGAGGATATACAAAGAGAAAAATCAGCTCAGAGCAGTGATGCAGGGGCTGGGATGGAAAAGGGTGAGGACGCAGGGCGTCAGCGGAGGGGCTCCTGTGGTTCCGTCCAGAGCAGGGGCAGGTCTGCATCAGAGTTGGGGCCAGCATGGGGCAGCTGGGAGGAAGTGCATTTTGGATGGTGGCTGGAGGCACCTGCTCAGGCACCTGCTCAAAGGCTCCAGTGTGCTCTACTCACCCTGGAACACACCCACCCCCATCAAAGTTACACTTATACAATCAGGCCACCGCAATGGAATTGTTTGTGAAAGGCAGTCACACATGTTTCAGAAATTGGACTTCCAATGCTTAAGATTACACTTAGAAATGGATATTAAACCTGGTATGTATCACCTTTGATTATTACTGTTTGAAATCACAAAAGAAATTAAGATTACTACAGAGTAAAATAACACCATGTCCAAGGTTTCTCAGTGGAGATCTGACCCACGGCCAAACGCACAGGGAAGTGTTACTCACATGGGCACTCACCTCGATGGTTTGTCAAAGCACAGAGTCATGGATGGCTTGGGGCTCCTCGGAGCCTGTAAGTAACAACAAGGGTCATGTTCAAGTTTCCTTCCCGCCCTATCCACGTGGCACATTCCCCACTGAGAAGGAACAGGGGTAGCTATCCCACAGTTCAATCATAAATGGTCCCTACTGGTTCAGAGGAGGCTCAATATACACATGTCATGTGTTTGAAGTCACCAAATGACATAATTCTATCAACCAGCAGCAAGGAGACAATGAGACCCTCCCCAAGTCAGGGCAAGGTGGGCAGATGCTCTCAGACTCAGAAGCCCCTCAGTCGGCATGAACTGCTATTACTATCACTGCTGTTGTTACCTGCTTGAAACAGTCAATTAATGGATGACTTTCAGGAATTCTGTTATATCTACTCTTTTTTAAGATCCTATTCAACAGAAAGAGAAGGCCTGGGTTGTGATTACTACAGCTGTCCACAGCCCTTCTGTGTGTGCATGCATGCACATGTGTTCATGCATGCGAGGGCTAAGCTCTGTGGTAAGGCTAGAGAAACTATTTCAGGGGATACATCCAGCACCTTTATGAGTAAGAATGAGCTCCAACATTTGGAAGTGAGAGAAATGGGACTCAGAGAGGTAAGAGGTCTCCTAAAAGATGGCAGACACAGGAGGGGAAACCCAGGCACCCCCGGACAAGGCATATTGAACGCTCTTCCCACCCTGAGTCAGGTGACATCAAGTGACGCTGCAGGCAGGAGGCCCCCAGCGAGGGCAGGTGGGACAGTCCTCCTGCTATGCATCAACACTGGCCCACAGACACCCTTCTCAGAAGTATCGACACCCCTAACTTATAGCTGGGGTCCCACGCAGCAGGTGGTGTTCACCGGGGCTCCCTCAGTGTGAAATGAAGGGACAGAAGATAGAGTCTATGGATAGTTCAAAGATCACCAAGACAGATGTTTCCCTTAAATCATACCAGCACAGAACCTAGTGACAATTACAAAACCACAAAAATAACCATCTCAGCCTCAAAACAGGGGAAAGAATTGGGAGCACATGCTTTTGAGGCCGGGGGCTGGACCATGTCCCCATGTCCACACCCTTCACTGTCTGTCCCTGGGTGAGCTCCCTGGCCCATCACTCCTTTGTCCCTCCCTTTGGAAGTGACAGAACAGGGTCAGCCTCAAACATTTGATTCATAGAGATATCTCATCAATGGTGTAGAACCCCACCGGGTGCTGCCCAACAGGACAGACCTGGCCCCGTGAAGCTCCATAGTCTCCACGCCCGGCCCACTTACCCCATCCCTAACTTCTGGGCCACCCTGCCCTGTGCCTGGGAAGCTACTGGGTCATCACACTCACTCCGGTGAGCCTCCAGACCTGACTCGAGGCCTTCCATAGCTCAGACTAGAACTCTGAAAATTACCAGTATTCCTATTAAAACTGCAAAAATAAGTTTCAAAAATATATTTTAGAAGTATTGATAGGGCAGTGCCTGTGACTCAGTGTGATCCATATATCAAGGGTGGCAGGTTTGAACCCAGCCCCGGCCAAACTGCAACAAAAAAATAGCCAGGCGTTGTGGCAGACACCTGTAGTTTCAGCTATTCAGGAGGCTGAGACAAGAGAATCGCCTAAGCCCAGGAGTTGGAGGTTGCTGTGAGCTGTGATGCCACTTTACTCTACAATAAAGTGGGACTCTGTGTCTTAAAAAAAAAAAAAAAAGTATTGGTAACTGATTTAATATTTCAGAGGACAGATTGTTACCGTGTATAAAAGAATCATTCAGAATACAACTACCCCAGGGGCAAACTGAATGCACAGAAGTGAACTCATGAAAACCTAAAATCACGCAGATTACATCCACTGACAACAGGCTCACAAGGGGACATGGTAGCCTGTGACATGACCAGATGGAGGCTCCAAACCTTGAGATGGTGAAAAGGCAAAAGAGCCGCTTATCTGAAGTGTTCAGAAACACAGGCTTCATATGAGGTGCCCCAGAGTTGCCCAGAGGAGCTCCTTCCTTAACCTCTGCATAGGGAAGCCAGGGCAGAAAGGAGGAACTCCCCCGCCCCCTCATGCAGCCAACTTTCTATGTGAGTCTGCACTCACTTAAAACTGGGGTGATGACCCACAGCATCTCAGGGCCACCCTCCAAGGTCACAAGAGCTCCACACCCACTTATATCCCCACCCCAGACCAGCTGCTGTCCACCACTTGCCTCTTCCCAGGCCTGGCCACCCCCCAAAGCCAGCATGGGGCTCAGCAGCTTCCACAGCCTGTCAGCGGACATCCTGTCACAGAGCCTGGCAGAAACCCTATTGAGCAGCCTTCCCTATCCCTATTTTACAGGTTGGGAAATGAGGATTTGGTAAGACTGAAGTATCTAGAATCCCAACATTCAGCTGCAGGAACGTCTGCTGACACCAAAACTCTGGACGCCTTCCAACCTCCTGGCTGTCAGTTGGGCTACAACCCATCCCGCCGGGTCTGCTCTGAATCAGATGGTCAACAATGACATTAAGAAACCTTTGTTCAGAGGAGCTAGTCTGCCTGTACTAGAGGCAGAAACTGCGGCTGATCCATCACCTCCAGGCCTCTTCTGAGATCCGATGAGCCCTGAAATCTCCCTGAACTGTTCAGAGTCTAAATCTGGAATGAAGTGGAGAATGTGCCCAAGACAGGTCCCTTGAAACACTGGGATGAGCCCAACACCCAGCTGCTCTGCTGTGAACTGAGACAAGAGCCAGACCCAGGCAGAACCTGAAGGGCTGCCGACAGTCTCAGAAACTCTGTGCTTGTCAAGAGGTTACCCCAGGACGAATATACCTGTACTTGGGAGGCAGAGATGTAACACCGTCTTTGTACAGCATAGCACATTTCAGGGCTGAAGGATGACTGAGAAAACAAGCTGGCTGCAGGTTTATTAAAGAAGGGCCCTAGCTTCTGAGACACCCTGAATCCTAACCTCATATGGTGGTGTAGAAAAACCCCTCTCTACTTGCACTGGTAAGACACCTGCAGATATATATCCTGCAGATACGTGTTGCAAACTCACTTTCTCCCAGCGCTGTGCGAAAAGACTGCCACCCACTCACATCCTGGGAAGCCTTCTCGAGCTGTGCTGTCTTGTACAGACAGACCCATCACAAAAGGCGATCAAATCCAAGTCCTTCTTGAGCAGAGTTCCCGTGAGACAGGAGCACAAGCTACCTCCTTTGTCCCCTCCCATTTTCCAGGGTGAAAAATCCAGGTAGCAACACGTCCCACCCAGCTCCTGCTGGGCCCGCACCTCCCTCACCTGTGTCCCTGTTGGCACGCACTTATCACAGCCTTAAACTCCCAAAGGCGCTAAGGGAAAAGAAGGGAAAAGGGACAAGGCACAGGCAGAATGTGTGGTTAAGGTTAAACCTGCAAAGGTAAACCCACAAAGACCACTCCTCAGAGGCGTTTCCTCCTGGAGGGCCCGGGAAGTCATCCTGGCCTGTGACAAAGTGGCCCAGCAGGCTCCTTGAGGTCACTAACCTTCCTGGTCGTCCCTTCTGATAAAAGGATAGCTGTGGACCCAGCTCTTGGAGGCCATCCCGCCCTGGGCTCCTTGAGTCCGTGAGTGAGAAGTTAAGATAATTAGACGAGCTGCACAGAGGGGCTCTCCTGCTCAGCATATTTTTGAAAATTATTACTATTGGTTTATTTTGCTAAGGAGGTTATTTTTTTTTTCTTTGAAACCATCAAAGCAATAGCAATTTGCAGCCGTAGCATACAAACTCATACGACCATCTCTCACTTGGCAACCGTGAGATTTCATGTGCCGACACGCATTTCACTATATTGAAACAAACACTTGGTAGTATGTTACACGCAGGGGGGACGAAGATGGGACCGCAGGGAAGTGAAGACCCCCTTTCTTGGGAGAAGCTAGACGAACCTTTCAGCAAAGCCTTTGGGCTCCATGTCAGGCTGTCTGGGCTCAGTTCAGATTCCACCACTTTGCAGCTGCACCCTTGGTAAAGGCCCTCCACCTGCACCAGCCTTCTCTCCTTCCTCTTTCCAGGACGCTGCTGTCATACCTACCTCACTCTGGGGTTAGCAATCCACACATATATTTGAGGGAAGGTCTGCAGGGCACAGAGTGACCCTACAGCACATGGCCCCAAGGTGTCCTCCTGGAGTGTACCCTACACCAGCTTTCCTCCTCCTGCTGGGCCCCGCCCTGCAGCTCGCCATTCACTAAGACCAGCGGGCAGCTGAGAATGCTCAGGGACACCACTGCAAACATCCCTACGAACACACTGCTGTCCACTGTGACCTAGAGCTTCTCTCTCAGAGGGCAGACCCAGTCAGAATGAAGGCCTGGGGTTCAGCCTCTCTCTGTGCTTGGGAGCAGGCTGAGGCTGAGGGTGCGGGGGAGCACATCTGGGTAATGCAGGAAGGAGGGGGGGAACTTGGGACTCCTGGGAGTGAAAAGGTCACTGGGAATTCCCCGGCTGACTTCCAAAGAACATTTCCAAAGCTGCACCATCAACACTCACATCACCTATCACCTGGCAGGAGCCAGCAGTGCACACATTCACCAAAAGTACCCATGGCAGGGTATGGGGGGGCGCCCAGGGGCATAGGGTGAAGGAGGAGGACTCCATCCCCTCTGCAACAGAACTTACCAGGAGGTTCACAAAGCCCTGGAGAGACTTCCTCATCTCCCGGGTGGGGTGGGTCCCAACTCCTCCATGAGGATCTGGGAGCCCCCACCTGAGAGGCAGGTTAGTTCTGTGGCAAGTTTGTAATCATGGACACCCCAGCTCTGGTGGGAATTCAGTTTTGTTTTGACCCATGTCCTTCTCAACTGATCATTTTGACAAATCTAAAGTTTCCACCTGGAGACAGCCCCGTGGACACGTGGCAAGGGTCAGCTGCCCAGAGCCCAGCAGGCAGACTTGGGCATGATTACAGGTCCCACCATCTGCCAGCTGCAGAATCTGGGGCCAGGGCATTTATGAGCCTTGGTGGGTCCACCTGTGGTACAGAACAATGGTGTCCCCCTTGTAAGGCCATTCACAAGATGCAGATAAAAATGTCCAGTGCCCGCCTGATGCTTATGACAAGGCAGCCCTGCTTACCACAGGTTATCACCTTGCCTCATTTTACTTTGCCATCAGCATGTCCATGCTGAACTGCGTAGTAGCTCCCTGTGCTGGGGCAGCCGCTGTTCAACGTTTCCAACTGCGAGGGAAGAGCAAAGGGATGCAGGTCTGTCTCCACAGAATGACAGTGATAGCACCAGGAGCTCAGAGAGGCAAGTGCCGTCCAGGCAGAAGCAGCTCAAAGCCAGTGGCACTGGGGCTGGGGGATCCCAGCAGCCACCTGCTGTGAGCCCCACAGGGAGCAGAAAACACTCCCGGCACAGCATGACAGGCCTAAACCCTCACAGTGTGGCCCAGCAAGCTGGGGTTGGAGCTACACCAGGATGACTCCAAAGCCTTCGCAGCAAACATCCTGCACTGCCTTGAACCCAGACCCAAACCTATGCTTCCTCAGAGGGATGTCAGGTGTCACTAGTGGACATGTTGTTTCATTACTTTTTTTGAAAGACAAGGAATGCATTGCTCAAGAAAAACACCCTGAAAATCTTACCGTAAGACACAGGAAGGGATCCAGGCTATCTACTATCTTCATTTCACAGAAAAAGTACCTAGATGACCTTTCAGCCAGGGCACTGTCATCACACCTACAGCTACCAGCGACCAAGCGAAAATGGTGTCTCCATGGAGGTTCTGGGTTTCCAGTAACCATCTAAGAGCAGATAACATGTGTTTCCTATAGGCATCTGTGAAAAGCGACCCTTCAAACCAATCTAACGCAAGAATACAGTAGCTAGTCCTGGTGGCCCTAATGGGACCATTCACACTGCCCCCAGAGGGCCATCTGCAGAAGGTATTCTAAGTATGCCGTGGTGGTAATGCAGGTGGGCAGTGGGGAAGGTCGGACCACCCACGCCATTCACCCACACCCACCCTTCAGGGGCCTCACACAGTCCCAGCCAACTCCCAAGGCCACCAGTGCAGGGCCACCTGATGACACACGGCCAAGGTCAGCTGCCCCCAGTCCCTGAGTGACCCAGAACACACTGGCTTCCCTCCAGAATCAAATGCTGCACAGGGTCCCAGCCCCTAGAGACAGGGGCCACCTGGGGCACATAAGGCAGGAGAGTAAGTGGTAGGAGGGCTGCAACCGAGGGTGCAGGGGCTGCGACCAGGGGTGTAGGGCGAGTCTGCACCTGCACCCCACCACTCCCCAGCAGCATGGTCACTGATCACAGGCGGGCACCTCACACTCAGCACCCCAGGCTCCTCATCTGCAAAACGGGCTGGTAATTATAGCAGCCTTACCAACATGTTCACCTTGGAAATAAAGGCAGTGCAGGCCTGTCACACCTTCACGACAGGGCCTGGTGTGGTTATATGCAGCCTTGGCACCTATGATGCATTCTCTGGGACTCTGTCAGCTCCACAGGAAAAAGAGAAGAGAAGAGAAGTGCCTGAAAATGCTCACGCAGTGGGTGTGGGAGGGGGAGAGGCGGTGCTCCATCCTGCAGACACGCAAGATGTGTCACATGCTCTGTGGGCCTAGTGTGGGGTGTGTACCCTGCAGGGGGAGGCAGTCAGGAGAGGACAGCTGGCCTACAGCAAACCATGCCTATGCTGTGTGCCTAACACTGGTGCGGAGCTCCCAGTGGACAGTCCTTCACCAGCATCACAGTGATGGGGTGAGGGCAGGTCCTCAGCCTGCCCCTGGAGGCCTGGGTGAGCTGGCCCCTGCCTCCTGGTGTGCCCCCCACCCTCCCTTTTCCTGCCTTCCACATGCCACTCCTCCTGCCCCCCTCTGCATATACCAACACTCCGTATTCACAGATCCAAGCTCATCTACTTAACTCCCACGATTCCTCAGGCTCTTAGCTCAGACAGCATCTCCCAGCAAAGCGGTGCCTGATCTCCCTCCCGCACCTGAATCAGAGCCCCGTTTATGCCTTCCTGTCCCCCTCAGTCTTCTCTGCTGCACCTTGTGAGATGGCGTAGAAGTGAATGATTGTGGG
This sequence comes from Loris lydekkerianus, assembly GCA_963574355.1. Classification (NCBI taxonomy): domain Eukaryota; kingdom Metazoa; phylum Chordata; class Mammalia; order Primates; family Lorisidae; genus Loris; species Loris lydekkerianus. The sequence continues at coordinate 28,255 of CAUYPK010030941.1, forward strand.
GACTCCTGCCTGAGTTCCACACGCCCAACATTCAGATCAAGCTAGGGGGCTGCTGGTCCAGCCCTCAGGGCAGTGCCCTGGAAACAGCAGCCACAGAACACGTCAGTCTGAAGAAAGGAAGAAAGGAAGAAATGTACCTCTAACCCCAGAGTGTCTAAGGCACGAGGATACTGCTTTTACTTTAGGACAACCAAAGGCAGTGTACCCAAGTGACTTCAAAAACCTTACCCAAAAGAAGAGCAGGCTGAAAAGCATTTACCTCTGCCCCTTCCCAGGTGTAATGTGTGGAATAAAGGAAACTGGGTGCTTAGGTACAAAGACATCCACACTGAATGGAGACAGGATTAAGCGCCGACTTGAGTCAGCTCAGTGAGTGCTGGCAGGGTAGTATGGATACCCATGGCTATAAACTATGAGGCTTTCTTTCTGACTAAGCTGGGATCAGAATCCTACCCAGGTACTGGCCATAGTAACACATGTCTTTGCAAATGCTTTCTCCTGTAACTCACGGAGACGACTCTTTGAGAAGCGGTCTCCTTAGCACCCTCGGGTGAGGAACCTGGAGTTCCCGGAGGCCTCTCACCCCTGGCATGGAGCAGGACGATGGCTCCAGCCCAAGTTAGCCAACGCTGGACCAACCAACACAGGCCCTGCTTACGCTCAGCCATGATCTCTGCGCCCCAGAGGACTCAACAAACAGGAACCACTTCCCACCCCCCCTCATCTTCATTGGCTCCTGGTGAAGAGTAAATAAAGGAACGCCTTCTGGGGCTACCAGGCCAGGATCTCAGCAAGGCCTGAGTATGCAGAATCCCAGTTTCCCCAGGTGTCTCTAAGGCCTGGGGCTACCAGGCTAGGGTCTCAGCAAGGCCTGAGTATGCAGAATCCCAGTTTCCCCAGATGTCTCTAAGGCCTGTGTGTTGTTCCGGTGCCCTTACCCTTACGGGCATTGAAAGCCCTCAGTGTAAACAGCTCTGTAAAACACAACAAAAGCTACTGCCAAGTCCACAAGGAAGCAGGACTGCCTGGGGCCTGGTGACGCGGCACACAGATCACAGCTGCTGAGCTGTGGGCAATTAAAGGGACTGGGCTGGGACACTCTGCACATTCTCCTTTTGTTTCCTCCAGGAAAGCGGAGAGAATAAATACATGTAAAACCTTTTTCAAAGGCAACCATGTTCAGTTGACAAACCTAGAGGCATTCATTTGTTCATTCCTTCATTTATTCCCTACCACCTGGCACGCAGGGCTCAGGGGTTCAGTGCACACGCTTAAGAGTACTAACGCCTGGGTTGGAAGCAGGTCTATTGCTGGACTAGCTGCGTGAGCTTGGAAACGTACCCACCCTCTCTGTGACTCAGTTTCTTCATCTGGATTGGAGAAAGAACAATGGCAATGCCGGCGGGATCAACTAAGGAGACACACACAAAGGGCTTGGAACGGTGCTAAATAATATTAGCTGCTTATTCCACCCTTTTATTTGTATACCAGTCCTGTGTCAGGACCCTGAAATTTATTTTCCTCACAATATTAGCTGTGACCACAGTGTCCATTTAACACCAGGAAGCGCAAGGCTCAGACAGGATAAGCGATTTTCCCAAAGTCACACAGTTCATAAGACCTTCTTCCCTTCCAAAACCAGACTACTAGAAACAAGTTAATTATAAATATTGCCAAGCTTGATATTTTTCCTTAAACATGAGCAGCGATCATCAGGGAGATTATCGGAATTGCCTGATGAAATACACCTGACCACCCGTTGGAGGTTGGGAAACTAAAATAGTGTCATTTTGCTGTCAGTGTTCAACTATGAAAAACAATGTCTTGTTCAGACTGCGATTACATCTGTTTATTAGTAACCAAATATTTGCAAAATCCTGCCTCCCTAGCAGGAGCTGGGACTGCTTTAGAGCCATATGGAAGGAGAAGATGGAAGGAAAAAAGCAAACACGGGACAGAAGCAGGAACGGGGAACAGACATGTGTCCTTGTAATACAGTCTGATGCTCCCCTTTGCTCTCACAAAATAAACTTCTAAGAAGGGGCAGGCAGGGCAGACAGTCCTGGGAAGCAGTGTGACGTACCATCACGTATGGGCAGCATCCAAGCACAGAGTAAATGTAACTTGGAATGTCACTTAGCTGCAAAGCAGCCAGTGCAGAGGCCAGCAGAGGAGGGCAGGTTGGGACAAAGTGTTCCGTGCCAGCCTGTGAGAGGCCACATCCCGGGGAGTCGGGAACTTACTGTGCTGGGCCTCAGCAGGGCTGCTGTTGCGGCGGCTGGGGCTGCTTCTCCCTTCCAGAAGCAGCTCCTCCTACTGCATGGCTCCTTCCCCTGCTTTGCAGTCAAAGGCACCCCTCTTCATGCTAACGTCCTGGCAGCCCTGGGCACAGGAGGCAGCAAATCAGCTCAACAGGTGGCAGCGCCCCGGTGAGTGTTGGAGTCTCCAGGATCACAGCCAGGAGAAGCGGACAGGTGCACCCGGCCGCTAGGTGATCACGCATGCTTGCACGTAGCTCACAAGACGGCGTCTGCCTGGGGCTGAGGGCCAGCCTGCCAAGGGCCTGCGGGGATGGGAACAGACACTGCACTCTCCAGGAGAGCTGTATGATCAGGAAGCTGAGCTGGCTGTGCCTTCCTGGGGACCAGCCCAGACCCAGCCTCCAGGGAGACCCGCCCTCCACAGGGTGCAAAAATCCCAAGCATAGACACAGCTTCTCAAAAATTCCACTGGGACAAAAACCCTGCTGGGAGTGCCTGGGAGGGCAGGCACTCCCCTCTGTACCCCAGACAACAGGCACCTGGTGCCCACCCAGCTGGCTTCCTCCCTCCCTCACTCCCACTTTCTCTCTGTCCTACCCCAACCCCCAAACCCCCCAATTCCCCCCCCAGCTTCTCTCCTTCACAGTGTCCTTCCTTAGCTCGTTTTTGTTCCACCTCATTCCAAATAGAATTGGAGACAACTCATCAAATCCGTTCAATACAATTAAATAAAAATTTCAAAACAAAAACTAAACTAAAAAACGAACACACAAAAACAGGGTCAAAGACAGCATGGCCCGCTGGAGAGAAAGAGGCATGCAGAAAAGCCTCGTTCATTACAGAATCAGGCGCTGGACCGGTTCCGATTTTCCTGGAGGCCAAAACAAAAAGGGAGATCTAGGCTGGATACTCCTGGCCAGATCTAGGTGACATGAGGACTTCAAAGGCCCCCGAACTGCCTGGGGTTGGGTTTAATCGGTCACTTAGTGCTGGGAGCTGGGAAAGGAGGGGTGGAGGGCCCAGACCACAGCCCTGCTGTCCTCAGCACCAGGCCCACCCTCAGTAGCTGTTCAACTGCATCTCTCAGTGACACAGTCAGTCACAGCCCTTACAGTGACAGGGAGATCTATGGTCACTCTTATAATGATGTCCTTCATGCACCTATGTTCTTTCATTTTTATCAATTGTTTCCTCACAAAAACATTTCTTCACACAGAAAAGACCACAGGGAAGGGAGGTGGGGAAGCCCCCACAGCAGTGTCACCGGCCTGGGGATACCTGGTCCACAGGAGGCCACATGGTATCTCCTTCCAGGATGGACACAAAGGGTATGGATGGTAGAGGCAGACGGATCAGTGAGGGTGGGGTCAAAACAGGACCTTCTGGCCCTTCACCAGCCACAGTTCTCAGACAGGGCTCTGAACTCTGCTGAGCACTGGTTTACACCTGTCAAATGGGTACACCACGCCAGCCTCCCTGGACCCCTGTAGGGACCAAGAAGAGGCCGGGGAAGCACCAACACCTTCAACACCCTGCCCACAGACAGAAGGTTCCAGCCCAACCCAACTCCTGCATTTACAAACAAGGAAGGACAAGGAAGGGCAGCGCCTGTGGCTCAAAGGAGTAGGGTGCCAGCCCCGTATGCTGAAGGTGGTGGGTTCAAACCTGGCCCCAGCCAAAACTGCAAAAAAAAAAAAAAGGAAGGACAAGGAAGAGTGGTCAGGAGGGCAGCAGGTGGGTGGGCAGCGGCACCCTGGGGACAGCCGATTCATTCCCTACTTCTTCACAGTGATAAAAAACAAACAACAACAACAAAAAAAAAAAAAAAAAAAAAAACAGGCCAAGCCCTGGGCATCCAGCTCTCCCCAAAATACTCCTAACAGGAACGCCCTCAATTGCAGGTAGGGGCCAGCCGGGAAGCCCCACCCATAGGTGAGCAAGGCGCCAAGGCCAGCTCCAGGGGCAGCAGCTTCCATCTGAAGGCAGAGAACACCTGTAACTGTGTGCGCTCATGTCGGCAGTCCCAGAAAGTCTGAAAGGTCTCTGTGGCAGGAGAGGCTCTGTGCACCGAGTCCACTCTCAAGTGTGTCCTGCAGACCTCGTCCTGTGCTGTCAGCCTGCCCTACCCTGAGAGAGCCCTGAGGCCAGCCCCCAGACAAAGCACGGGCACGCCCCTGAGGACAGCCCCCACCAAGTCCCAAGCAGGCAGACACGGGGTCCTACACATTGGCACATCAGGGCCGGGGCGGGGGCAGCAAAGCCACTGAAGAGGATAGAGACCCAGTCACCGGCAAACAAGAGCTACAGAGGCAGGTCCTGGCCCTGCAGCCAGCAGGCCCAAGGCACAGCAAACAGAGTGGAGGGAGGGTCGGAAGACAGCCCAGCTGGCCTGCCTCGATGGGCGAAGGGGCCGCCCAGAGGGCACTGAAAGGGTCACCTGGCTCAGGGCCTGTGCTCTAGAATGAATTGTGACTGAAAGGTGTGATGCAGACACAAAGCCTTATTAAGGTGGAACTCAACCCAGACTGGGGACCTGGGAAGAACAAGCAGACAGGGCTCTAGTAGGCCTGCACACTGGCCGCCAGAGCTGTGCTGGGCCCTCACAGCCACCCAGCAGCCGTCCCCGAGCCCCAGTTCCAGGCGGGCTCTCAGCAGTGCTCTCAGTAGTGCTCTAAATAGAGCTAGGGTAGCTGGGCTTTCAGCTGCCAGTTCTGCAGACACACACAGAGCGCGGCCCTGGAGCTGGGGCTCTGACCGGGCCCAGGTGTGCTCATGGGAGCCCCGGAGCGGCTGGGCCCTCAGAGGCAGGGCCATGAGCGAAGTCCAGTCAGAACTAGGCTTGGGAAAACCGCCACGTGCTCTGCCTCTTGGTCCTGCAGGTGAAGGAGCAGCTGGCGGGGATAGACAGCAACTGCCCGCTCCCGGGCTGCTCAGGGTGCCCCTCCGACTCAGGGCCCAACAAGCTCATAATGAGACCAACCTTCTAACTTCTAGATAAAAAGACAACAAGAAAACCACAAGAGGTAGGACTGAAAAATAACTTCACAAGCTGTCATCTTATAAAGCACCCCCACTCCTCCGACACAGGCTCAGGGCCTAGAGCTCACAGAGGTAGGCCTTCAGCTCATGTCCACTGGAGGTCGTCCCCTGATGCAGGGACACCCGGAACAGTCAGCAACAGGACTACACCACCCGGCACAGGAAGCAGGTCCTTCGGAGCTCGTTTCCTGAACCCCCAACCTGTTCGGACACCTTCCTGCCTACCCTCATGACCATGGCTGCAGACAGGTTCCCAGGAGAGCCAGGCCTGGCCTGTTGCAGGCACTACAAGGAGACAGTGAGAGTGACAGAGAGGAGGGGTGAGGATGAACTGGACCGAACAGGTAAGAATCCCGTCCTGAAGGTAGAGGATAAACGAACACATGAGGTCCATGAAAGGAGTGAAGGCAGTACCAGCAGCGGGGAGACAGAGCTAACCTCCAGCTGCAGAAACAACACCTCTCGGGGCACTCCTCCAGGCAGTTCTCAGGAGAGGCCAGGAGGACTTGGGGGTGTCTGACACAGAGTTGCAGGCCTTGGGGTTTGGGGCAGAGGAGATTAATTCCCTAGAGCACAGTCTGGATGGAGGAATGAAGAGGCATGCTCTGTGTGGAGGCTGGAGCAGCAGGGGGGTGTGATGAGGAGGGGCGGGGCTCGGGCCACAGCTCCTGAAGCCCAGGGGCTGGAGGATGAATTAATGCTGCTTCTGCAGAGAGGAGTGACAGGATCCCAACTGTGCTTTTAATAAGGGTTAGTGGAGGCAGCAGCAAGAGTAAGTGAAGGGGAGCACAGGGCAGGGGGCCAGGTGGATGGACACGTCAGGCACAAGCAAGTGCAGAAGCCGCCTGTATGGCAGCAGCCTGACCCGCCTCGGGAGCCACGTGTGCACAGCTCCCCCAGCTCCAGATTCCCAGACGCCAGGTGGAAGGGTTGAAATCAGCGATTTACACCACAGAAATTCAACACCCGACGACAGGGCTTTTTCCCATAAAGTGTTTGCTAAACATTTGCAGGGATCCTCAAACTTTTTAAACAGGGGCCCAGTTCACTGTCCCTCAGACAGTTGGAGGGCCAGACCATAGTTTAAAAAAAAAACTATGAACAAATTCCTATGCACAATGCGCATATCTTATTTTGAAGTAAAAAAACAAAATGGGAACAAATACAATCACACCAACGCATGTGGCCTGCAGGCCATGGTTTGAGGACCCGTGATTTACAGGCACTGCCCTCCAGAAGCCTCCATTTCAGCACTGAGAGGAGGATGGTTGGGCAGAGCACAGGAAGTGACTGGGATGTCATGCATGCAGGGCTCGACTCTGGGCCTGGCACACAGGACCCCTCCACACACACTAACTTTTACTGGGCACATCCTGTAATCACCATTGAGACGGTCAACAGAGGCCAGGGCAGCAGACGAGACATGGAGCCAACAGCACCAGGTCTCCGAAGCTGAAGCAGTTCACAGTGCTGAGACAAACAGGGAACTCGTGAGGACCAGCACCGCCTGGCACCTGTGCCACATAACCCCCAAGACAGGCGCTGCCACCTGTGCCCCCAGCTCCCTCTGCCCAGCTCCTCCCCAGATCTGAAGCTCTAAGAGACAGAGCCATCCCGGGTAACAAGGGGTCAGAGTGCCTCAAGGATTCTTCTGTCCGCTCCTCCTCCTCGAGTGAAGTTTGCAGACCTTTCAAAAAGTTATGGCGATCAGCAAACGACACTAATGAGTCAAGGACACTAATGAGTCCAAGGTCTCCCACCGTGCAGGACAATTCAGTATCACAGCGGCTTTCTCCTGCTTACCTCCTTGCTTTAAAGAAAATGATCTCATCTTTCTTTATAAAGATGTCTTTTAAAATACACACTGTGGGCCCAGTTCCTCCCCTTATCGTTCTCCCTGGAGGTGTGCTGGTGAAAGCTTACCAGCAGACCCTGCAGGAAATAAAGAAGAGAAAAGCCAAGCCAAGCACCCTCATCTGCGGCCACCAATGATGACGCTGGCATGTGCACCCAGAAGGCTCTGGAGCTAGTCAGGGACGTCTACCAGGGACGGATCCTTCTCACCCAAAATAGCTTCAACAGCCTCAAGTGGCCACTCCCCAATTCATGCTCCTTTTCATTTTCTCGTTCTCCCCAATAAATTAACTTCTTCACCATTTCTGAAACTCACATTATCAAAAACCCATTCACCATCACAGTGTTCTGCCACTCAGGAGCCTCAAATGGTTTATTTCTATGGAACTCAACATCACACACACCACCCCCAACTACCACACAAATCAGCATCCCCAACTTGTCTGCCACCACCTCACCATTTCTGCAGAGGCCACCAGTGGACACAGCGGGGAGGTCCCAGCAAAGGACCTGGAAGCGGGAAGCCCAGTCACATCTCAGCTCTGTCCCCACCAGCAAGGTGCTCCAGGCTACGCTGCTGAGACCTGACCCCTAGCATCTTTAGCTACAGAACGGGATACTGACACAGACCCAGAGTGTCACAGGGGCACAACCCTTGATCCCAGCAGCCCACAGACAAAAGCTTATCTCCTGAGACACCTTGGTGGTTCCTATAACTGGCTGTTGTGCCCAGGGAGCCCTGACACTTATGTCCACACTGTCTTCTGACAACAGAAAAGAGCCTCTGGGAAGACAGACAAGAGGACACAGCCCTGGGCACAAAGAACCCTGACAAACATCAGGAAATACATCTTCTCTGATCAGTCCTGGGACTCACCAACACAATGAGTCTTATCCCAATAAAATGCCAGTATGCCACGAATAAGACACAAAAATCACAACAGTGAGGTCTTACTCAATTTCTCACTGAAATGTTCCATTTTGACAGGTGTGGATGTAAGATTCTCAGTATCTAACTGACCTGTCCAAGGTCACCTGGTTTATCAGCAGAAGCCACACCTGCCTGAGATCAGAAGGCACGTGCCTGTGGAAGGTCACCTGCAGTTCTGCCAAAGAGTAACATCACCAGCTAAGCCTCAGGCACCTTGCATCACTTTAAAATAGGGTGACGGGTATATTCTCTAAACTCTGGGGCTTCCATCTTGGAAAGCCTCCCAGGCCAGTGGCCCAGGTCTAGAATGGCCATGCCTCTTAGATGCCCGACCTTTTTCCCCCTCTTTCTGTTCTCAGAGAGGCCAAATGTCCAGTGAAAATTGGAGCAGAAAATAATAATGAGATCAAATCAGTCTGTACTGAGGTAAGCTTTGAATCACAGGGCTGCTCAGACCATCTCTAGCCAGCAGAAGGCCACCATGAGTAAACCCATTGCATGAGGAGCGAGGGGTCTTCCCACCCTTTCCCATAGGCACACGTTTGGGCCCAGGAGGCAGACCCCAGGCATGTAGATGCAGACCTCAGAGGTGCCCCGTGCAGCAGCTGTAGACAGGGTTCTACCTACCACTGGGGGAGGGGGATGTGCTGGGTGGCTCTCGGAATCTGCTGGGACATTATACAAAACAAGTACCGTATATACAGTACTCACTTTCCTTCTTATAATAAGTTATTTTATTGTAGAAAATTAAAAAAGTAGACACGTATGTGCACAAAAAGAAGCAGGTAGAACGGCCTCCCCCTCTCCCCACACTCCAACATGGACTGCAAGGTGAAGTCCGCCTGACTTATTTAAAAACCAAATGGCGCTATATGTGTGTATCATTACATTTTTTTCTGCACTGTAATTTTTAAGAGTGGTGTGGCACCAAACTGCCCAGAGGGAACCTAATTTCCCCCATCTCTGAGTGTTATCTGGTCTCCAATTTTTCCCTCTTATGAATGAGGCTGTGAGAAATACTCCATGGTTTAAACAGTTCCGAATCCTTCGTGGTGGCCTCAGGTTAAACACTGGAGGTGCAATTTGCTTTGCGTCCCATCAGTATAACTTCTAGAAAGTCCTGCAACTTCTAGAGCCACACAGGTCACCCTGGAGTAAAGGAAACATCCAAAAGGTGAACCCCATCCCATTTTTTCTATGTGAGTATATTCGATCCCCTTCCCCCAAAAGAAACTGTCTTATCAGCTTTAAAGGGACCTCAAGCGTCCAGGCAGTTATAAAAACAATGTCCAAAACACGGGGGCAAGAAGAAGGCAGCACCTCTGATCCCCCATCCCTCCCTGCCTCAGTGCTCAGGATGGGGCAAACCCTTGGATTTGCCAGAATATACGATGCAAATCCTGTAACAAGAACCATGTCAGACCCCCACGGTCCCCAGCACTTGGTCCAGTTCCTGTCTTAGGACATCAATATTCATCAATGGAATGGCTTGATGAAGGCTGGAGCAGAGCAGTGGAAGGCAGTCCTCGCTGTAATATTATCCAGCATTTCCCGTGATCAAGACTGTAACTTCAAGACTATGATTTTACCACCCTCAGAAGCAAGCAAAGGCAGCACTTTTCCCTCCTACCTGAGGACCAACAGTGCCTGGTACCATGTGCTATGGATTGAAATGCATAATTCCCACAACATTCATACATTGAAATACTAACGCCCAGGGCCTAGATTGAGACAGTATTTGGACAAAGGATCCTTGAAGGGATAATTTAGCTAAAAGGAAGTCCTCAGGATGGGCCCTTATCCAATCTGACCGTTGTTATCCTTATATTAAGAGGAGATGAGGGCACAGTCAGAGGACGGTTGTCTGCAAGCCAAGGAGAGGGGACTCAGGAGAAACCAGCCTTGCTGCATCTTGATCACGGACTCCCAGCTTCCAGGACTGTGAGAAATAACCTGCTGCTGCTGAAGCCGCCCAGCTGTGGTGCTTGGTTATGGCCGTGCGATCTAAGACACACCCTAGAGCGCTAAGATGCCTGATGGGTGTTCGGAACATGCTGTTGCCAGGACCCTCGGCCCCCAGAGACGCCAGCCTCACCTCCCTCCTGGAAATGAGGGCTGTCTGTGTACAGCTGAGCCAATACCAGCAGGGGCACAAGGGGTGGTGCACGGACGGCCCCAACCCCAGTGAAATGTCACTTTCTCCTCCCTGAATGTAGGTCTTGGGGGGGGGGGGTCACTGGTCAATGAAATTAGGAGGCCTAGACAGCTTAACAGACATGGCAAAATACTGAAGAAGGAAGAACGGGAGAGCAAGGGACACCGGACATCTGACCACACTCAGCGTTTCCTCCATCTAGTAAATTCCAATAAAGTCGACTGGGGATGTGCTTTAAACCAGAGGCAGTCACAAGAGGTTTTATGTGCATGATATAATTTAATATCACAGGACCTACAGGTGCCGCTAGGAGGAAGGTAATTTACTGAACGATTAACTTCGGTGATTATTTTTTTACCAGCACTTGCTACAGGTACGGCCCTACTGGAAATGCTGGAAAACCACAAAAGAGTCTATTTCCCACACTGGGGGAATGTATGGGTATAGTGGGACAGAAAGAAGTGGGCGTGTTAATATAAGACGGTGACTGTGGAATAAAATGCTGAATGTCTAGGAATGTAAAACACTAGAAAAGGACAGACACGCTCAGTGAGAAGTGGAAGGTGAGCCCTGGCTGCGGGACTCGTAAAAGCCGCATTAACATTTGAGCCCCTTGAGTAATCAGTCTGCTTACTGATTGGAATTAAACTCCATCTTGCCCTCCAAGAACCAAACAAGTGAGGCCACTCCAAACCTGCTGCTGCAGGCCTCCCAACACCCACTAATCTGCTGGTTACCCCCGCTCATTCTGTCCCCAGCGAGCAGGGCACACCTGTGCCAGGAGGCTGGGCGCCACAATCCTTCACTGTTTCTTCTGCCAACTTATATGTGACCAAGTGATCCCTGCGTCTGCTCGTAAACCTGCTATGCCAGTTGTATCAAGTTTAATGAAATACTGCAGAAACCAATGACACGCAGGTACAAAAAAAGATTTGTTCTTGCTATGGATGCTGATGTCAATGTTTTTGAGAGCCTGAGAAAGGCAGTCACGAAAACTTTCTATGTAATCACACTCATGTAAGGCAGCTGTCAAAAAAAAGGGAAAGGGAGAAATCTATGAGATTCTTATGCTCGGATTATTTCTTTAAACTTTCATTACACTTTAAGGAGAACGAAAGATGTACATTATGTAAAAACAAGACGCCTGTCCTCAACTCAAGGACAGGCAGGTGGTGTACCAGTGACAGACGGCCACTCCCACCTGCTTGCAGACACAAAGGAACACTAAGGTGAATGTTTTAAGATTCCACAAGTTAATTGATATTTCTATTTCAATAACCTCCTATACGTTCTGGTCACTTTGCGTGAGTTTTGACTGGTTGTGAAAGCAAATCTGTAGTACGTGACAGGCGAGCAGCCGTCACTCCTCTCACTACCGCTGTAATCACAGTGGTGACAATCACGTTCACAGCCGCACTGTTCTGAATCCACCGACACAACGCACTGAGATTTACGTGCGTCCTCTCTCCATCCTTACAGCAGTCCAGTGAGGCAGGGGCCAAGTCATCCCCACTTTGTGGATATGGCAGCTGAGCACCTGGCACAGCAGAGAGAGGCTACATTTAGTGAGCAGGGACCCAGAAGGCAGGCCAGGTCCTCTCTGGGGGATAATCAACTTTCCTACCTAATACTTGATCAACTACCTCCCTAATACTTGAAAATCCAAGACCGTAAGCCCTCCTCCACGGATCTTCCAGCCTTGGCCTCACGTCTCCCTGCCTGTCAGGTTCATAGGAAAATGTACCAGAACAGGCTCACAGGAAAACAGCTAGAAAGTGGGCTGGGCTCTCTGTTCCTTCACATAGCCAGGACAGGAAAAAGGTCCCAGATTGACAATGGTGCAGTCTGTAAAGACCCCCAATCAGTACCTCGTCAGTTACAGTTATAGTCAGGAACACTGATGTGGACAATTCTGAGCTTCTGCCTCTAACGGAATAACAGGGCTTGGTTCCTCTGAGCCTCTGGCCACCTTTTCCTCAACTGATCAACAAACAACTACTTTTGTCTGTTTAAAGACACCTTATGTGACAGGCACTGTGCGTTCATCAGCGCTGCACTCACAGCCCACCACCCTGGAGCTCACCCTCCAGCACATGGTAATTGCAGGGCACCACAGCCTCTGCATGCTCTGGCTGGACGGCACCGCAGCACCACGCTTGGAGGCATTCTAAACAGCAAAATCACCCACAGACGCGCAGAAGTGGGGACAATGTGGCACTAAGTAGACCGTGAAATGGCTAGCTGTTTACAGTGTGAGGGGAAAAAAGGCAGAGAGAACAGGCACGTGGCGATTCCAACTTGGGGCCATTCTGCTCATATCCTCAAATGACCACAGAGACCTCTTGCTTCATTGATCCCAGGGTTACAAATATACTTTTTTTGAGTGAGCAAATCTGCAAATACAGAATGAACAATCAATGAGGATCAACTGCAACTTAATCTGTAAATTTGTAGATAATCTTTTATTCACTTAAGAAGTATCTCAAAAGCTTGCCACTTCTAATGTCCCCAAATAATAAACCTGCCACTATAGCATTATTCAAAGCGTCATGATCACAGCCAAGTCCATTTGTAATTTTTAACTGTGTGACTCCATTTTATACCTGACATGCCTCATGTTCCTACAGGAAGCATAACCTTGAAGGACCCCTTCCAGGTAGGAGGAAGCTCGCATGCTGTGGATGTTTTCCCGTAAAGATGTGTACTTCCCTTCCAGTTTTTTTTTTGTCACTGCCTTGTGCTGAGAAGCTTGAAGCACTTTCTCTGCAGAGATGCTGAGGAATCTGGCGTGGGAAGGTTTTCTGGAGCATGAATGAGAAAACCTCAGGATGGAAAGGACAATACCATCAGGGAATGACAAGCTCTCAGGTGGAAGGAAAACGTGAGTGACAGGTCCACCAAAGCCCAGAGCTGCTGACTGCAGGACCCCCAGGTGGCCCAGAGCCGCAGCCCCACCCTCAGAAGAAATCTCCTTCTAGAACAGCCTCAACAAACTTCAGCTTGCATCAGAACCACCAGGAGGGCTTGTTTGAGCAGAGGGTCGGGGGCCTGACCCCAACATTTCTGATTCAATAGATGTGGGGTGGGACCAGAGAGTTGGTACGTCTAAGCTCCCAGGTTTATGTGGCTGCTGCAGCTGTGGGATCACATTCTAAGATCCACTGACCCCAAATGTTTGTGCATCAGCTTGTTTTGTGCTAACAACCCTGTCACTTGTACAGTAGTACAATGCTGGCCTCTTCACAGCATCCCTTGCCAGCATTTCCACTCAGCCTCCGGATGACCCTGGGAACAAACACTGCAGTCTGCTTCTACTTTCTGAATAGTACCAATAATGAGGAGCTCAGTACCTCATCCAACTCCAAGTGCATTTCTGTCTGAGTTTTCTGAAGTTTTTCATTCTATTGAGTTAAAACCTGCCCTCACTGGGCAGCGCCTGTGGCTCAGTGAGTAGGGCGTCGGCCCCATATACTGAGGGTGGCGGGTTCAAATTTGACCTCGGCCAAACTGCAACAAAAAAATAGCCAGGCATTGTGGCAGGCGCCTGTAGTCCCAGCTACTCGGGAGGCTGAGGCAAGAGAATCGCCAAAGCCCAAGAGCTGGAGGTTGCTGTGAGCTGTGACGCCACAGCATTCTACCGAGGGCGACAAAGTAAGACTCTGTCTCAAAAAAAAAAAAAAAAAAAAAAAAAAACCTGCCTTTACTGAGAGAGTCAGTGCCTTGGCACTACTTCTTTCCATAAGCAAATCACATCAAGGGTGATCCCTCTGGGGAGGGAGCTACAGAATTTTCCTGGGGGGAGGGGTGAATAAGAATGCACCTGGCTAGCACTAAACAACCCTTTATTCAGAATGATTGTTTTTAAAGGCTTTATGAAGCAAATGTTGCCATTTTCAAAAACAGCCTGTGAACTTTGTGCTGAGAACTCAGCAGGTTTGGGGTGAAACACATCATCAATAAGATACATTGTGGAGCTGCTGAGAGAGCGTCTGCCCAGATGTCCAGAGTCCAAGGCCACCCTGGAGACATGTAGGCAAGTCTTGAGCCATTAGGTCATGGGAGATAACCGCCAGAGGGGAAAGGCCAGTGCGTTGGGGAATGCCATTGTGTAATTCATGTGATATGATAAAACAGCTTGTGGCCACTAGGCTTCGGCCCCAACCAGCCTAGGCTTGTGCTGCAGGACTTGGACATCCTGAACAAGGCACCCTGTGAAGCAGAAACCAGGTACCCCACCCAGCTCCCGGTTACCAACTCCTTCCCCCAACTGCATCCAAACACCCACCCCTCCCCTCACTGGCTCCTTTTAAAGGTATCCCCAGACAACACACCACTTCCTGCATCAATATCTCAATATGCGTCTTTAAAATAAGAACTTTTTAAAAAATTACTTCAAACCACCAGCATTGCAAACCATAATTCCTTAATATCACAAATCTCTTTGTCATACATTTTGTGATTTTTTTTTTTTGAATTTTGTTTTATAGTCTGATTTACAGTTTGAATCAGCACCCAAATAAAAAGCCAAATGATGTTTGTTTAATATGTGTCTTCAGTTCCTCAAGATAAGTTCTTTGTCCTTTTTTTTTGCAATCCATTTGAAAAGGACTGGGGTTGTTTCTGCACAGCAGAACTCCCCCCAACCTGGAGTTTGCAGACCCCTCTGGCATGGCTGCATACATGGCTCTGGTGATCCTGCTTTGATTTCTGGCAAGGACATGGCTGAAGGGAATCATGTGTTTTGGGTGAGGACACAACGTGGATATCTCTTTTGTGACAATGCAGGTCACTAAGTATCAGGGCTAAGAGCCAGCCATTCATCTATCAGGGCTTTGAAAGAGGCAATAGTTTAAGCGTATCGCATTTTCAATGTTTATTAGCCGGAATTCCTATTTCAATAAAACCTTCCCTCTTCCTCTGTTTGGAAACCCTGAGGTACGGTTTGTACAAGGAAAGGAAGGTTAAAGGTTTGATAGCTTCTCTTTAATTACCAATTTTCAGAATGAGCTGGTTCCCAAGCACCCTCCAAAGGTAATTAAGGAGTTCCATTGTTGTTGTTTTTTAAGTAACACTTTTTCTAAAGTCTGCTGTAGTCTGAAAATTATGTCTCAATCTAAAGTACAAAGCTAACAGTGGTTACAACCTGGACCCTATCCCACCCTGTCCAAAAGTGAGGCCCCTGACTGTTCATTCTGTAAAGAAAAGGCAACAGGCTGCCGGGCATGGGTGCCCACAGGCCAGTAGAGGGCCGGGATGGGGGTGTTCCTGGTCATCTTGCCAGGGGAAGCATTAGCTAAATGGAGAAAATGTTTTGCTAAGATGGAAAATACCCACACAATTAAATATGACTGTTATTTTCTCTGTATAATTGACCCTCTACATGTGATAAGATTTGCAGCAAGGATAAAACTATCTTTTTTTATAAAAAATAGTTTGTTAATGCTCTAGGGAAAGTGCATGTTTTAAACAAACCTATTTTTTCTTTTCTTTTCCTTTTTTTTTTTGAGACAGTGTCACTCTGTCATCCTCAGTAGAATGCTGTGGCATCACCATGGCTCACAGCAACCTCAAACTCTTGGGCTCAAGTGATTCTCCTGCCTCAGCCTCCAGAGTAGCTGGAAGTATAGGTGCCTGCCACAATGCCCAGCTAGTGTTTCTGGGGTTTTGCTCAGACTGGTCTTGAACTCCTGAACTCAAGCAATGCACCTGCCTCAGCCTCCCCCCCCCCCCCCCCGGAGTGCTAGGATTACAGGTGTGAGCCATTGTGCCTCCCATTGAACAAACTTATTATAAATGCACAAAGAGACTCAGACTATTGTGACGGCATCTGTGATGACCATGAGCCACTGAAGAAGGGTCCATGGTGCTGGCAGCTGACACCCATGCTCTGGTCCCCAGCCCCATGCAAGCCCAAGTAGTTATCTCCCAAAGGCTCACTGGTGCTTTTAGAGACCTCAGAAAACTGCCACAGGCACCGACTTCTCTGAACTGGGACTTTTTTGGCCACAATCAGGCATCCCTCACATTGGAAGATAAGAAAAGATAAGGAAACAGAAGGTTAGCGCACAAGGCCACATGCAACCCAGGAGGAACCTGACTGGCTCTCCCACTTCCCCTCCCAGGGGATACTGACAGGAGGCGAGGGACGGGCGGGGCCCGTGCCACGTGTGGTGTCCTTGACGGGTGCCCCTCTTACAGGTACAGCACAGGTAATGCCTGCCCTGACCTGGGATGTGTGGTGCTATCTGGTCACATGCTAACTTCTTTTCAGGGCTTTAAAAAACTAAAGACTTAATTCTCCCCTTTCAACAGCTGCTGCTATTTTTACCACCAATTACACACAGCCACTGCCTTCAAGGGCCTTTCTACATTTAAAATATATGATTGCTGTAGCATCTGTGACATTAGGAAGGGGGATGAAGGAGAGGAGGGAGGGAGAAAAAGGATAGGGGAGGAGAGAAGAAAGGAAAAAAGAAAGACTAAATCCTACTCAAGCAGATTTCTCTATGCACTGCAGGTATCCAACTGTCCATTCATTCATTCAAAGCACTGCTTTTGGGCAGGTCCCTGGGGGAGAAGCCATCTGTCCTGCACTGGGGACAGCATGTCAGTATTTAAGCTGAAGGTGCCTTTGGAGCAACCCCAAACCCACAGCAGCAGTTAATGGTCAGGGCGGGGGGGATTCAGTGCCTGTGTGCCACACACCTAGTGGTACAGATGTAGACCAGTTGCTGCTGGTGACACCGGCCTACAGCCCAGGCCTTCAGGGCCTTGTTAACCATTAGCCAAGCCTTTGTGTTGGAGGTGGTGTAAGCTGACACCCTGAGTCAATATGTTCCCAGCTGTTGACTCTTCACAATCCTCTCCTCCTGCAGAGGAGGGGACAAAGGCTTCAGGAGCAAGTCTCCAACCTGTGGGCTTTCAGAGCCAGCTACAAAGGCAGTGGGCATGTTTGTGTGAGGCTCAGCGTTGCTGGGTGTTTTTTAATTCCGTGAGGGTTTTCCCTCTTTCCCAGGAGTTCAGGGAGCTGAGACCCAAAGGCCTCTGGCTGGGGTGAGGAGTTCTCCTGAAGGAGGTTAATGCTGGTGTGAAGCCTCCTCTCTGGGGCACCTTTCCCAGAAATCCAGGCAATTTCCACTCTCCCAGGCTGGAACTAGCTGGAGGCCAAGATGTTATTTTAGGCACAGAGGGAATGGTGAAATCAAAGAGAAGGATGAATCAAAGTTTAGCCTGTGGTTAGCGGGGGTGAGGAAGCCATAGACGTCCCATGAAGTCTATATCCGAGGGTCACAAGGGCAGTTCTGCAGATGCTTTGAGGAGCAGCTGGATAGAGAGCCTGGGGGCAAAGGTCAGGGCCCCTTTCCTGGTAACTATCTGCGAGAAGTGGTCTGGGCTCTGATCTGCAGTCATCCTGGGTCCTGCTCACCCATGGAGTCCTTTAGGCTGGAATGGGGATGGGGGGTCTTCCTTCCATGGGGGTTGGGGGGAAGGCCTCATAATGGCACAGTGCTGAACCACTGCAGGCCAGCCCAGTACACCCCCAGGCCAGGAGGGCTCCACAGGTCTTTCCTGGGAAAGCCCTGGAGTGAGGGAGAATTTACAATCCTGCCCAATCCAACACCAGTTCATAACTGGAGGCTCCTCTAATGGACAATTTCCACGAACATCTCATGCTATCACTCTGCAGATTCTCAAAATCGGATCCATCTGAACTGTCTGGGGCAGTTTAGAGAAGGGGCCACGGCCAGCCCTGCAGCAGCCTCCTCCACTCTGTGCTGGTTCCGCTGGGGACCCATTCCACTGTCCAAATGAGGCCGCAGCAGCTTCCTCCACTCAGCACTGGCTCCGCCAGCGGCCTGTCCCACAGCCCACATGAAGCTGCAGCAGCTTCCTCTTTACTCTGTAGGCCAGAAAGCAGTTCCGGAAATGCCTGGGGAACACGACATGCAAGGGGGAGGGAGGTGCCCACGGTGCTGATTCCCTAAGGCTGCTGGGACACACCACCAGCCGTGTGGGTTCTTTCACAGCTCCGGGGGCTGGAAGTCTGACGTCCAGGTGTCACAGGGCCTGGCCCCTCTGACAGCTCTAGGACAGGATCCTTCCTGGTCTCTTCCACCGTCTCTAGGTTCCCACGAAGCTTGGGATTCCTCATCTCATCCACGCAGCACTCCCATCTCTGCCACGGCCCTCCGTTGTGGCCTTCTCCTTGCAGACCTCAGTCACTGAACTCAGGCTGACCCCATCCACTATGGCCTGCCTCATGCCCATTGTTATTCCAAATAGGCTGTATTTATTCAGAGGTTTCAACTGGAGGTGAATTGGGGAGGAACACAACCCTACTCACTTCACCTACCCTACAATGGCTCTCGGGAGTCCATAAGAAGGCGGCAGACACCAGCTATTTGTTTCTGAGTCTGATGTTCTTCTTCCCACGTGTTGTCTCCTTACCTGAACACCCAGGTGTGAGGTGAACTGGGAATGGTGTCCCTGGGCTTGCACTTTTATTGCCGATACCTACTCTGATCCTGACAAGAGAAAGTCACATGTGCAAGGAAATCAGAGAAACCTTCCGGGGGGTGATGTGCAGAGTTAAGAAGAGGCAAGCGTGAGGGCAGACCCGCACGGTGGGTCTATGCCCGTGTCCCACCAGCTGCCTGTCACGAGCACGCTGGGAACTCAGAAGAAAACAGCAAATGAGAAATGTGAGAAGCAAGTGAACCATAAAGCCGTTGCCCGGCCCAGGCAGGAGAGGTGCTGGTGGCTTCAGGACCTGGGCTGCAGGTGAAGTGAGGGAGCAGGGGCCCGGCCCACACCCAGCACATCTTCACCCTGTCCTACTTTCTGCCACAGAGTAAATCCTGGACACTCTGCCAGTCTGCACCTGCTCCAAGGAGACAAGAGAACTAGAGGGCACTGAGGCCCATTCCCTCAACTGGGGCTAAGACAGGACCGGGACCCGACCCAGGGCTGCCTGGGCCATAGCAGCTGGGGAAACGGACTGGGGCTCATCCCTCAAGACAGGACAAGCCCTTCACAGGTGCTGCAGGCATACAAGGGCCACCCCTGCAGTAGAGACGCTTCACTCTGCGGGCCTCACCCAATTCCCACTTTCTAGCTGTGTGACCTCACATGCATCCTAACCCCCTGATCTGAGTGCACCTGCCCACACATCCCTCATCTCCCAAGCTACTCAGGCCCACAGCTCCATCCTCCCCCCATGTGTCGCCTTCCGACAAGGAATCTCCATGGTGCCCTCTGATGCCCCATGCTGCATGCAGGTACCACTCTGGGACAGCAGAGTGTCAAGGTGAAATCTGAAGAATGCAGCACCAGTTTAACACTGATATCACTGGCTGGCTCTCAGCCAGCTTTTGCCAAAGTTGCAGACATTACATTTGCCTCTTTTGACTGAAAGTAATGCCTAGACTCTGACCCAGTGGAATTCTTGAGACTTTTCTCTCTGCTTCCTGAAGATCAAACAGACTAACTGGCCTGACGCAACTCAATTTTATCATGACTCTGGTCAAATGAAGACTCTGGATGAGACACAGAATCACGGGGCAGCCGTGGCCCAGACCCAAGGTGCATGGTCACATGCCCACACGCAGGTAACTTTCAGCTGAGACCCTGCTGTGAAATGTAGACACTTGTCTCTGTGTTTCTGAAGTGAAACCATCTATGAGCAGAAAATTACCAGCTCTGGCTTTATGGGCTATGAGGACAAGAAATTCAAGTCAAGAGACTCCTGTGAAGTCTTCTGTGACAACATTCACACAAACGGACCACTGTGGGCCGTAAGAAGACACCCACATAGGCCCAGAGCTCAAGGTCACCCAGACTGACCACCCTAGATCAGGGAGGCTCAGCTCCTCGTCACAAAGCCCCCAACCCTAAACTTGACAGATGGAAAGTCTAGGTGTTTTGGTGCTGCTAAATTTATAACAAAGTAAAAGGGAAACCATTAAAGTTATTCTCTTCATTCGTCAACCACTTAGGGAGCATGACGTGGCTCAGGGGATTTCTGAAATAACTCAGTATGTCTGAGAGACCCTCATCCTGGAGACACAGGACGACAGCAGGCAGCCCTGAGTGGGCTTCCTGATGGCCACAGTCTGTCCTGAGCTGAGCGTGCTCCTCAGTGGCTCCTCCTGCGTGGCTGTGGGAGTTTAAGCAAATCCTATCGAATGAGGTCCTGACAGGTGTACAAGCCACATAACACACTCAAACACAAGACACCACACACACACACACACACACACACACGCTCACACAACACACCCCATGCATACAATACAACACATACACGCTGTGCACATATACACAACATACTTAACATACCATGCACACAAACACACAACACACAACATCTGCATGCAAACACACACAATGCACACATGTGGCCCATTTGTGCACATCAACGTAAGGGTGTAGTTTGAAAGCCCCACCCTTATGTTGGGGAACATGGCTCCTGATGTCACCTTTGAGAGAAACAGCCCACCGTCTTCATTTTAATAAACAAAGAGAAATAAAGCCCCTATGACTCACACCTATTCTTATATGAACGACCTCCCCTCCCATGTCAGAAATCACAGAGGCCGAGCAAGAACAATTGGAGTGTGCGGCGGCAGCTCAAGGGGCCCGCACCTGTTCCTGAGCTGAATGGCTCCCACGTCAGGGAGGTGGCCTCTGGAAGGCAGGGACATGGTGGCCCGGTGGTTCTGTAAACAGGAAGCACTTCTGCAGAGCTGGTGGGGGAGTGGGTCACACCCGGGGACTCACAGTGTCCTAGTGAAGGCCACAGCTGCACCTAAGGCCATCAGGAATCACTAGTGTGCTGCTAAGTATCAATCCCTTGGGCAGGGTATGAAGGCAAAGATAGGAAGAAAAAAACAAGTGACACTTTGTCTTTGAACTTCATTGAAAAGCCCTCAGGCCACCACTTAGGCCACTGTTAAGCTACTGTTAAGCCACCAGCAACTAGCCAGGACAGACTCACATGCACACACTGGCTGGTCCTCCTCATCTCCAAACAAGGGATCCTAGGAGTCACTGTGTTCTGACTGCCATCAGTGCTGTCACCCTCGGGAGGCAGGGGACGGACAGCTCTGGAACTCATCAAACTGGCCCTCTCTCATAAGACGGCAAGGCAACAAGCTCAAATGCAAACAACCAGCGGCAAAGCCTGTGGGCGCTGAAAGACTTTTGTGGCCATCTTGGGTTCATGGAACAATGAATCAGTCTTTTGTCCAAGCATTGTGTTGTTTTCCGTGTGCCTGAACCAGCACTTAGAGTTTAAATTTGTTATTTCATTTGCTCCTTGCTGTGACACTGAGAAGAAGGTGGCAGGACTCCCATTTTGCAGAAGAGGAAGGCAGAACCCCCAAAAGTGATAGGACTGAATGCAGGGCCCACAGCTCCCAGTGTCACAGTCCAGTTCTAGTCTGTGCCTATAACTGCTCTTACATGTGAGCATATCCGTGTACACATACTCAAGAGGGCCACCGAACCGCTGGATCCCAGGCTCAGACTCCACTGAGAAGCCCGGCCACTCCCACCACCAAGGATTGTGGTTCCCTACAACATGATGCATCTTCTTTATGACCCAACAGACACACCACATAGAAGTAGAACACAGTGATATCAAAGAATAAAAAGCCCGCAGTTGTCACTTCACAGTTCTAATCACCGCATCAAGGGCCTTGGTCACATAAAGCCACAGGCCCTAACACAGCTACCTGGCAGCAGCCCTTCTCTGACATCACTAAGATGATCCTCCCCCCACTCTAGCTGTGAACAAGCAGGAGCTTTGCTGCCCAGCTTGGTTCAGGACGTGTCCACACGGCTTGCTCCACACCTCCATAATTTCCACATAACGTATTTTCCTTTCTCTGCCTATTCCTGTTTCCCCTCCTTTCAGACACGGCACACGCTGATGACTGTGGTTTCCTTTTTACCGCAGCTCCCAGGAAATTCAGACCCTGTGTGCAGGTGTCAATGGCTAAACTAACATTTACAAATAGGGGTTTGCCTCCCAGCTACATTCTCAGCCCCACTTTTAGTCCATGAATTAACTGAACCTCACATCCCCTGATGTAAGATGGTGCAGAAGATTGTGCTACTAGAGAAGCAAGAGAGAGTCACAGATCAGCAGCCAGCTCAGTTCACCATCAGCAGAAGTCTCCTCCCTCATCGTGTGTTAACTGCACCAGGTCGTCCCGAAGGCCCCTGTTCCTGAAGACAAATGAGTCTCACAAAGTGTAATGTCACCTTAGTGGTGACACATGTCCCTACAGTCTTCTGTCAGCTTAGTGGTAATGTCACCTTAGTGGTGACAGATGTCCCTACAGTCCGCTGTCAGCTGTTCTGCAGCCACAAACAAAAACCACAACCCTCTCTGTCCAGAACCAGAGAATTACACCTGAGAGTTTCAGAACCATTTCCCCAGCTGGTGCTACCCCAGGAATTTTGGCAGACTAGACAGCTCACCACGTTAAAACATGCTAGAATGAAACTATTCTCGAGCCTCTTGTGGCCCTCAGGTTACATCTGCAGAGCAGAGGCAAGTGGTACAGGGGCCAGGTGAACACCTTGTGGGGGAGTGCCCCGTGCAGGGCAGAGTAGAAGTGCAGCCCGGCAGGTCACAGAGGGGCATGTGGGGGCCACT
Source organism: Loris lydekkerianus (assembly GCA_963574355.1). Classification (NCBI taxonomy): domain Eukaryota; kingdom Metazoa; phylum Chordata; class Mammalia; order Primates; family Lorisidae; genus Loris; species Loris lydekkerianus. The sequence goes on from CAUYPK010030941.1 coordinate 51,159, forward strand.
GACACCTTGGGGACAATAGCAGGGCAGGCCTCAGAGCTGACCACCCACCCCTGCCTCAGGGGGAGCGTCCAAAGGAAGCAGTCCACCTGCTCCCAAATCTGTGAGGCCAAGGAGTCCCAGAGTCTAAGGATGACAGGGTGAACCAGACAGACCCTGTGGGGACACCGTATGTACTGCCTCAGGTGGTGCTGGGCCTGCGCGTGGTGTGACAGGAACCGTAGGGACCAGGCATGAAGTCAGAACCCAAGTGCGGCTCCTTCGTGGGCAGTGAGACCTTGGGAGGGTGCACAGTGGGATCCACTCGTCCTTCTAGAGAGATTATGAGAATTAGCAAGGCACAGAGGCCTGGAAACACCCAGCCCAGCCTGAAACACAGGCTAATTTCCTCCCAAGTTCGACTAACAATGTGAGATTTCTTTTTCCTATAGAACTTATCCTTGATTTTAAAATGTGGCCCATCACAAAACTGGAAGCAATACCAACAAATGTGTCTTATCTCTGAAAGAACAGAAAGTGTCAGGTACACAAAGGCAGCCAAGACTGGGCTGGCGACAGCCTCTTAGTGTCTGTGTGACCTGAGCCCCCATGGGTGAATTCACAGAGCAGAAACTTAACAAACGCTAATGAAGGGAAAATTAAAAACAGCTCTCAGGTGGCCTGGCCAGGCAAACCAAGGGCTCAATGATTCCCAAGGTGGCATTCAGGATTACAGTCTTATCTGAAGGTGCCTCCACGCCCATCCATAAGTGCTAGAAGGTTCTCAATCCATGAAGGACTAGGAGGGAAAAAAAGAAAGGATCCCGTGCCTTCTGCCCTGAGAACTGACACCATGCAGGGGAAACTCTGCCTTCCCTGCTCCATTAAGCCAGGCTGCCCAGCACCAGGAGGTGGGAGAAGACACAGGCTGGGCTGAGCTGCCAGTACAGCACCTCAGTCTGGAGGATAGCCCTGCCCCATTTTAGGGAGAAAGCTCCACTCAGGATAAACATATGAGGAAGCTGGGTTTCTCGGTGACAAAGGCCCTCTCCAGGACCACAGGATGCCACAGAGGAGGGCAGCCGAAGAAGGCAGGCACTCAGGTCCCCACCAGACCACCCACTCAAACTTGGGCCCCTGCACCAGTTTGAACTCACACTTGAGCTGCATCACCCTTTGGGGAGGGTTGTTAAAGAAGACTGCTCGGCTCCAGCCCCACAGCCCCTAATCAGCAGCTCTGGGGTGGGGTCCAAGAGCATGCGTTCCTAACAGGCACCCAGGAATGTCGAGGTGCTGGTCCTGCCTACGGGGACGGCTGGTCAAAACAAGTTGGAAAAAGTAACAGAAAGCTTAGTACAGAGTGGACTTGTGCAAGGTCATCTCTGGGAAACATACACATACACACATTCATATACACATAAAAATCACATCCCTAATAAACACACCTATACATTCAAATATATAAAACAATAACACAGGGCGGCGCTCGGGGCTCAGTGAGTAGGGCACCAGCCCCATATACCAAGGGTGGCAGGTTCAAACCCGGCCTCAGCCAAACTGCAACAACAACAACAAAATATCAGGGTGTTGTGGTGGGCACCTGTAATCCCAGCTACTCAGGAGGCTGAGGCAAGAGAATTGCCTAAGCCCAAGAGCTGGAGGTTGCTATGAGCTGTGATGCCACAGCATTCTACCAAGGGTGACAAAGTGAGACTCTGTCTCAAAAAAATAAAAATAACAAAAATAAAAATAAAATAAAATAAAATAAAATAAAATAAAATAACATAAAATAATACACACATGCATTCATAGAATTACATAATCCACACATACATACATTCACATGCATAGAAAAATTACCTAGCATACATATACCCACATTTAGTAATTACACATGTAATACGCATATATACACATTCATATGCATAGAACAGTTATATATAATACACATTCACAAACATAAAAACTACAACCATAACACAAACTTCCATATACATAACAATTTTACACATATTTGTGTGTTATCAATACATACATAAAATACATATTTTAATTCATATACATATAATGATTGTATGGTTATAATGTATGTACATTAAATGTATATGTATTCATATACATATAATGATTACATACATAAAACACACACACACAGCGTGCAGGAACCAGGCTGGGCTGGAAGAAGAGCCAGCTCTCAGTGACCACACCTGTGAAAAGGGAATAGTGAAGCAGGGACCTGCTGCAGGCGTGGGATGTGCCCGACGGACAGAGAGGCTCCAGGGGCACAGTGACAACATCCCAGCAGCTGGGCCAGGCCCTTGGGGTTCTGCCTGCCAAGGCTGCTGACAGTCCAGTAGACCACCCCTTTAGACACGGCACACTGGCAGGGCACTCCTGTGGGACTGTCATCCAGGGCACACTGACAAAAATCTGATATCAAGAGTAGCTGGGAAGAGGTGTGAGCTGCAGATGGGTCCCAGGGAGGGGCACACAGACAGGCCCAAGGTCTGATGGCCCTGACAGTCTAGGCTCTTGATACTACAACATATTTTTTAGGTTTTGAGTGAGTTGTTTTGTTTTTTTTTTAAACCTTCCTGTGACCGCAAATGCATATTTTGCTCTCACAGAATTACAAGGAGGATAGTAACAGTACCTGGACTGTGGACGAGGCATCTGTGACACGCCTGACCCCTGTCCATCCATTTTGTTTAATTTCATCCTCAGCTAATTCAGACAGCACTTGGTCCCCACCTCCGGGGAAGACCAGAGCAAGGGTGACAGGGCTCACATGGTGCCCAGCCAGTCAGTATTGGAGTCAGGCTCTGACCTTGGCTTCCTCATAACAGGGGAGCTGCCACACTGATCAGCCCTCAGCCAAGGCTCTCAGAGGGTGTTCTACCACACCCCAAGACAGAATCAGCCCTAAATCTGGTGGCCGCTGGGCTTTCGGCCCACAGGGACATGGAAGGCAGAAAGACTGACAAAACCCCCAACAGAACTCTGGATTCTCTGCAGGGCAAAACCAGAGAGGGCCAACAGCATGAAGTCCCCTCTAGTTTGGGCAGTGTGGGAAACACATCTGCCAGGTGCAGGCTCATGTTTCCTTCCCTCATGAACGCTACCCGGGCAGCAAGAGGCTGATTCGCATTTGCCTGCCTTGCAGTCCCTTCTAATTTGCAATGAGATAAGACGGTTCTGTGCCCTGCTGTTCTGTATTGCACGGTACCCAGAGGCCCGCAGGCCTCTGGGAGCTGCCGTTGAGTCATGAGAAACAAGGCTTAAGTCTTAACCCACCCCCCCCAAATGGGTATACAGCAAAGACCACAGCAAGAGGTATCATGACATCTGAAGAAGCTTCATTAGAAAAGCAGACCGCAATTTAAATTTACCTAATAATAAGCCAAAGAGAAAGAGCTATCAAGTGTTTACCTCCAATCTGATAAAAACATGACATTTGCCAGAGCTGAATGTCTGCAAACTACAGCACCAGGCTGTCCACAGCCACCCTGTGATACAGGCACTACCACTTTCCATGTTTTCACCAATAAGACAAGGGACTTGTGGTGTCCTCACTTTATAGCCGAAAAAACTCAGGCTCGGGGAAGATGAACCCTGCAGGTAACTATCACTGATCTAAAAGACAGTTCCTACAAAGGAGGGCAAGGTCTCTCCTCCTAAGAAAATGAAGCCACTTTACTCCAATCAGATAGCCATTATTAAAATACCAATAAACAATACATGTTGGCGCAGATGCAGTGAAATGAAACTCTTACACACTCTTGGCAGGAACGTAAATAAGCCCAATCTCTCTGGAAATCAGATGGAGATTCCTTGGAGAACTAAAGGAAGTCCTACCATTCGATCCCCCAATCCCACTACTCAAAGGAAAAGGAATAATGACATCAAAAAGACACCTTAACTCATATGTTCACTACAGCACAATTCACAGTCACATAGATAGTCACCCCAAGTGCCCACGAACCGAGGACTAGATAAAGAAAACATAGTGTATGTGTTTGTGTGTACGTGTTATATATAAATCCATAAAGTTCACGTGCAATTTACTGTGTTAAACTATGTGGGACTGAAGGGCATTATCCTAAGTAAAGTAATTCAGGAATAAAAGGCTAAACCATGCATGCTCTCACATACGTGGGAGCTAAGCTCTGGGGATGCATGGTCACACACAGTGGTATAATGAACGGTGGAGTCTCAGGAGGGGAAGGATGGGAGAGAGGTGAGGGATTAAAAAATGCACACTACTCAGGTGACGGCTACACCTAATGCCCAGACTCCATCATTTGACAGCCCATCTATATAACAAAACTCCACTTGTACCCCCTAAATCCGTTGAAATCAAGAAAGGAAACTTTCTCATAACATAAAAAAAGGAAAGCCTAGGCAAAAGGTGAGTTCATAGTGGTCAGACATCCCTGTAAGAAGCTCTGAAGCTCCAGGTCAAAGGGAGGGTATGGGTCCTAGTGGGAGGCACAGCAGAGAGAGACTTAGTCCCCCAGGATGGCACAGGGGCCCCCAATAAACGCAGACTTACCTGTTCCAGCTGGACTTGCACACAGCAGGGAATCACCACCTTAAAGGGAGATGAAACAGATAAGCAAATGGACTCTCCAGAAAAACCAGGCATAGTTATCAAGCCAGGCTCCCAAAGGCTGAAACTGCCTATAACCTCATTCAGAGTCACACAGCTGTAGTTTCAAGATCCACCAGCCCAGAGTTAAATAGAGTCCAGGTTTTTGTTAACTTTTGGAAAGTCCCAGTTCTTTCTGAGAATTTCATGAAAACCCTAGAACCTCCCCCTTCAAGAAAAATGCACACATCACTCACAGATACAGAATTTTGCCTCCACTTTCAAAGAACTGGTGGACTCCCAAGATGGAAACTTCTGAGCCAGCCAGGCCCCTCCTCGTGGGGAGTCTGGGAGCCAGAGGAGGAGGTGGGGGGCTCAGTCTGGTGCACTCCCCCACCCCACCCCCGGGGCTGTGTTCTCTGCAAAATGGGCAGCCTTTTCTGGAACCATTTGTACAAGTGGAACTGAAACCAGAGTCTGCATGTGGTTGTGTCAGAGTGCCTGTCCCGTGCAGCCAGAGCAGGGGGTAGTCCAAAGAGTTTCCTTTGACTTAGACACAGTTCTCCACATCTGAACACTGCAGGTACCTTCCTTGCAGGATAGTTCTATCTGGCACAGAGCAGGGAGTCCGCTCCCAGGAACAGGGAGCTTCCCTGAGTCGAGGGGCTGAGGGGAGCAGAAGTTTCGTGCTATCCCGAGGGGCCCACCAGGATCCTGGCACCTGCAAACAGGTTCCAGCTCTCGGAGCTGCCTCACTCCTTAGCTTCCTCCTGACTGCCCCCACTCTAGACCCCCAACACTTCCATTCTCAAAGAGTTTTCTGAAAATGTGTAATAGAAGGAGAAATCCCAAGGATCTGACTAATGGTCCTTGTGGTTTGGAGTGGGCAGCAGCACGACCTTGATTCTTGCCAGAGTGACTATTTATAGCCCTCCTGCTTATCTTTAGCAGTAAGTTACTCAAAGAATATGTGACACATGGTCATTCGTTTGTCTGGGACATATCACTACTCCACCAGGAATCTGACTCACGTTTGCACCCTGGGCAGGAGTTCTGCCACACGGCCCCCTCCAATCGGCTGCCCTGTCCTCACTCATACAGCAGTCACCAGCAGGAGCACAACTTTTTCTTTTGTGTGACCTTAGCTCCACATGTACACATTAAAGTTTTATGAATGAAGGAGGAAATGACCAAGCAAAATATAAGGCAAAAAAAAAAACAAACAAGTGTCCTTGGAATAGAAGCAGTTATAGACAGAACCTTATGGGATGGTGGTGGCAGCGGGTCAAGGAGACCCCACAGTCAGTAAGCCCTGTGATTCAATTCATCCCAAACACAATATTCCCTCAACAGATGTGCACCATGATGACTTACCACGTGTGACATGCAGGCAAGAAGGGGTGAACAGGGGGTACAAGGGGGTTTAGGCAGTGAAAGTGCTGTTCGTGGTGCTGTAGTGGTGGACACTTGTCATTATGTATCCGTCTAAGCTCACAGGAGGTACAACACCCAGAGTGCACCCTACTGTAAACTCCAGGCTTTGGTTATTAATACTGAATCAATATTGGCTCATCAAATGTAACAAATGTACCACAGGAAGGCAAGAGGTTTATATAAGAAGGGCAGGCAGTGTCTCCAATTTTTCTATAAATCTGAAACCATCCTAAAAAATAAAGCCTACTAATTTTTTTTTTAATTCATTTTCTAGTAGCACATGCTTGTTGAGAGAATGAAAACAAATGCCCTATGTGGTATCAGAAACTTGAGTTTAAAAACGGTGGCCATTGAGGGATCAGGTCCAGGGCCAGGTGTGTTCCATGTGGCCCGTGTCCCCCTCAGCCAGATGGGCTGCAATAACACGGCCTAGCTGTCCTGGCCTGAGGGCATCCTCCATGAGGGTGAGGTGAGCCGGCTGCCCGAGTCCCGCCTCCCCGAGGTCCAGTCACGACCGATATCACTGCACATGTCTGATCCACCACCTGCTCGACACATTTTTACGGAGCATCTCTCCCACCAGGCAAGACTCACTGTTCTTCAATAAACAAAACAGATCAGTCCACACCCTCACGGAGCTCTCACCTAACACAGACTGCAGACATGGAACTGCTGTGAGAAAGTAAGCTGGGGGCACAGGCAGAGCGAAGGGCTCCCTGGTTCCACAGAGCAAATAACAGAGCCCCCAGGCCACATACTATCAACTCAAACTCCCCACTGTTTTCACATGTGCTGTTGTAACAGGAGAGACAATAGCCTGCATGGCAGAGAATTCGAAAATGAAACGTACAGGGAGTACCCAACCCAGCCAGGGCAGAGCCACCTGCTGACAAAGAGAACCTCTCTCTTCCTAGAACTGCAAATACCTAAGTTAGTACAAACCGTGAGCAAGCGAACACCTCCCTGGGCAGAACCACGGGACAGCCTGCCCGGTCCAGTATACCCATGTGTCCTTATTCCAGACCGGCCTGTTCAGCGCCAAGGAATATATGAAGGCTGAGTTGCCTGCGCTGGGCATTGGGTGTCCCCTCCTGCTCTTCATGCAGCTTCTTGGGGCAGGGCTGAGAAGCACACAGTGCCAGGATTCACTAAGGCCGCTGCTCCTGCCCCTCCGACCTACAGACTCACATGTACCCCACATGGACAGCCAGGCGACCTAGCCTATCTTGAGTCCCAAGACTATCCCACAGACACCCCCATTTAGGAGTCCCCAGGCTGTGTTGCCCTGTCAGTGCACGGTCAGTATAATTAGGAAGCAAGAGGTGGTGGAGCTGGGTGTCTGACCAGGCTCTAGGCCTGCTCTGGAAAGTGGTGCCAAGTGAGCCTTGGGGAAGTGGGAGGATGAGAAGGACGGTGCTCCCAGAGTCAAGGCGCCCCATGGGGAGGCCAATGCACAGGCTCCAATCACTCAGATGAATCCGTGACTAGACTGAGCAGCCCATCTGCAGGTCCCTCTCCAGAGCTCTCACCATGATCCACAAAGCCAACCAAGCACCTTGCTCAGTGCGGGAGAAGCTAAGTCTCAGGGCTGGTGACATGTTGCAGGCTCTCACAAGGAGGCGACACCAGCTGGGCCACACTCCATGCTCCTCTCCTAATGGGGGCTCACCCCATCACACCACAATGTGCCCCTCTCAGGAGCGCAGGACCCAGGGTGACAAGAGGTGACAACAGTGGACAGGCTGAGAGCAGAGCAGCTCCCACTAGTGGCTACAGAAAACTGGAGCAAGGGCAGTGGCCCAAGGATGGGCTGTGGCACCCCTGGGACTTGTCCCTCCTGTGACAATGGTGAGGGCCCCTCTGTGAGGCCTACTCAAGAGCCACTTTATGGCCTTACCTGAGCTCTATCAGGGCCTAATCTATTGTCACCAAGGGCGACCACAAACAAACAAGGCTGGGCCTGCCCCACACCTGGCTGCATGGACGCCTGGCTATCCAGATATCAATAACCTTGTCTCCAGGCCAAAATGTCAGCAGGATGGGCAGAGGGGGCAAGGGTCCTCTCCCAAGTCAGGATCGTGCCCTTGGACGTGAGTGTGTGGTGAGTATATTATGTCCGTGTGTTTGACTAAGTGTGCACAAGCGTGGATATAAGAAAAATGTTCTTTAGTGTGACAGTGTGTGTGACTCCACAGTTGAGAGTGCTGTGAGTGTCAGCGGGTGGGCAAGGGGCTGGGTGTGCGTGAGCCCCTTGTGAGAACGCATAGGTGAGTATGTCCAAAATCTCTGAGCTTGTGTGTTTTTGTATGTGTATCTGCGTTTGTGTCTCTCTTGTGTATCGCAGAGTGTGTATCTCTGTGCATGCAAATGTGTCAACACATTGTGTGTGTCTCTGTGTGAGTGTGTGCCTGAACAGACGCCCAGCCTGCAGCTGCATTCCGCAGGGGAAACAGCAGGGCTCCGGCCTGTCACTGTGCCCACCAGTGCTCACACCAGTACCCAGGGCCTATAGTGTGGATCTTTCTCAGTGCAGACTGAGACCAACTTTGCCCACACCTGACCCAGTCCCTCTCTGCCTGCTTCTAGGAGGTCAAAGTCCTGGCAGCTCCTACATGCTTCACAGCCACCACTTGCCTTCTGATGAATAGAATGGAACTATGACCTCATCATTCGTTGTTGTCTCTTATTAAATGTTACTTTCAGCAAAGCCACACAGAAATTGACATTTTTCCACCAGTTTCTCTGAAAATGCCTGGGTATGAATGATGCAGTGCAGATCACTGTGTCAACAGGACAAAGGTAAATTTGGAGCTCAACCTTTTCTTTATCATCAAAAATTCTGACTATGCTGGGTCCCATGAATGAGGTTCCTAGAAGCTCACAGAAGTCTGGAGGGAGAGCTGAAAAATGTGCCCTCCACATGTTCACGTGTGCAGCTATGCCACTGGGGGCCTGGACATCGGCTCTTCCTGCTGTTGTGTCCCCCTCACTCCAGTGACTCTCCCGGTAAGTGAACTCTCCCCACAGTGGGGTCAAGTAGTCATAGGCCAGTCTAGCTCAGGCCAGAATTATTACTTAATGAGTAGATCAGCCCCACAGTGATCAAAATGCATTCAACAAATGCACACACATGGCAAGCTCAAGTCCACGGGCCAACATTCAGGGGCCAAGCAAGTAAAAACAGGCTAGAGAAAGAAAGGGTCAGCCGCTGACCTGCCTCACAGGCAGGTGAGAAAGTTACTGAGTTAAACCAAGTAAAGAGACATCGCTTTATGCCCAAGTCCTATCATTACACAAAATTACTTTAATCATAAGTTGAATTATAATTTGCACAAAATTGGAAGTGAACTTTACTTTTTCAATATCTACAAAAGCAATTCTTTGTGAAGTGTCACAACGCAGCCAGACTGCAGCCTCTCAGGCCCTGGAGTAGACCAGGGAGAAACAAGTACAGATGCCCAGTACCTGCTGGTCTCCTGGGCCTTCCAATACAGTGTTGACCAGGACACCTCTCTGGTCGGACTGGAAGGAGGGCAGGGCTTCTCCTAAAGAGGCATGTCTATTACATCGCAGCTTTTCCTGCTTACAGTGTATCTTACTGACCAACGAGACGAGACATTTTTATTCATCCATTACCTAAGATTGAGAAAAGATAAGCTGCTCGTTAGCTTATATTACCATAATCATCATTTATTATAAATGGGGGTGAATAATGAAAATGGGAAAGTTCCCTTGCCCCTAATGCTGACACTCTGACCAGATGCCCACCTGCTCCAGCACCCACAGACTCAACTCAGGATGCCAGAAACAAATGCCATAGGGTGTCCAGCTGACACAGCAGATGTTTACTCCCTAGGGGTTCTGAAAGCTGAAGTCTGAGCTCAAGGTGTTAGCAGGTTGGTTTCCCCTGAGGCCACTCTCCTAGACCTGCAGGCAGTCACCTCTCCCTGTGTCCCCAGGTGGCCATCCCTCAAGTGAGTCCCAATCTCCCTTTTTATAAGGCGACCAGTTGGATTAGGACCCAAGAAACCCCTTTTAACTTAATTGCGTCACTTCTTTAAAGACCCTGCCTCAAAATGAGGTCACATTCTGAGGCCCTGGGGATTAGGACTTGGACATAGGAAATGGGGATCAAGAGAAACAACTCAGCCCCAACACTAACGATCCAAGATCTGTGAGAGTCAACACAGAATGTTCTCAGAACACTGGGAGGAGTGGGGTCCTCGAGGTGGGGCACTGGTCTGTATTCAAGGCTGCCTCTAAGAGATAGGGAAGAACAGTGGGTTGAAGAGAAACTCAGGGTCAGACTTTCAACACAAGCCCACAAACAACAATGGACCTATACAAAGGATGGTGGCACAAAATGAGGACATTAGAGGCTTTATTAACTTTCTTTGCTTCCTTGGAGAGCTCGTCCTAACTTTGCTTCTGTGTCCCCTTTGTGCAGCTTGACCCTGGAATCCCTAATTAGGTTCACATTCCTCAGGAAGCTCTGTCATCCTGCTAAGCATTAAAGCCCAATTTAGCCTGCTCTAATCCCCATGAGAAAACACCCCACCCCCCCAAGATGAACTTACACCTCCCTCCCTCTGCCTGCACGCCTGGAGTGGACAGGGAGTGGAAGAGAGACAGAGGAAGGTTCCTGGAATAAGGTCACTTTAGTTTTCCTTAAAGTTAACAAGTGGCTAGTAAAGATCATTACTGTGTCAGAGAGAGAGAGAAAGAGAGAGAGTAAATGAGAAGGAGGGAAAGGGAAGGGGAGGGGAGGGGAGGGGAGGGGAGGGGAGAAAGAAAATCTGTCCCAGGATTTCTCAGTTCCTGATCTTGGCCCTTCTCACCTCCTGGAACCTCAGTTACCTTTCAATCCAGCTCTATGATTTTAATAATTTTTGGAGAAAAGTTGTGCACCTGTCTCAAGTGGGACTCACTACATGTGCTGAAACCCTCCTCTTCACATAAGTACTCAGCCTGGGTGACTGTTGAATGGGCTTCCCCCGCCCCAACTGACACCTGCTGAAACCCTCCTCTTCCCGTAAGTACTCAGGCTGTGTAACTGTTGAATGGGTCCCCCTCCTGGACTGAGACACAGGATTCAAGAGGCAGGGCTAGGTCTTCCTTGGCTTCAGGCAAACAAGTTACCACTTGCGTGGAACAGAACACAATTAACAAAAATAATACTGCTCTGCATCCATTGTTACCACGGTTTGTGCCGGAACAGAAATCTAACCAGAATCTATTATCCTGGAAATTCTCAAAGGGACTGCAAAGCTCACTTTCGGGACAGTTATGTGCACTGTACCCAAGTCTCAGCAAGGGGCACTCAGTAGGCTCACTGGGTAACTGGCTGCAGCCCCAGCTGCACGCAAGACGAGGGGTGGGCAGGGAGGCTGAGGGTCTCTCCAGACACTCGTCACATAGCTGAAGAAGCTGAGGCCCCCAGGGTTCGGGGGCCAGCCCAAGACCCCCACGTCATTAGGCAAGACCAGAATCAAGGTCTACAGACCTCATGGGCTGACACTTAACAGGCGACACTTATCAGACTCCTGTGCCTTATCTTTTCAAAAAGAGAAACAGAGAGGACATCTGGTGATTGATAAAAAGCCAACGGCTTACAAAAGAACAAGAAAAAAACTCATAAATCCAACTTAACTGCAGAAAGATTAAAGAGTAATACTTAGTTTAAGAAGACTTATAAAAATCTCTTATTTGGATTATTTAAAGGGTCATGGTCAAAATTTAACTGCACCAAGATCACTGGACCCATTTCCCCAAGGACAATCCAGGTCTCACTCTTAATCACTTGTCACCAACCACAATGTAACCAGCCTCGAAATCTCTCAGAAGCAACTTGTACCTAGTAATAAACGACCCACACACTGACATTGGTGAGTAACTCACATTTTAATTCGTTAGGAGAAATTGACATTTACCTCTATAATAATATCCCTGCCTGCTATTTGCAAAGCTACCCTGAGAAGGAGTTCAGTAGGTTGTGTTTCAAAGATACAGGGTTTTCTGCAAAGTGACTTTACCATTCCCCCACCAAGAGGTAAAGTCTGTCCCTGTTCCTCCTGAATCTGGGCTCATCCTGGGATCGGAGCTGGGAAGAACTTCTGAAGCTGGACCTTAGAGATCTGCAGCTGCCATCTTTGCCTTGAGGATCCCCATTTTTGGACCCAGTCACCATGGTGAGGGGAAGCCAGAGCAGCCGGCAGAGCAGGCCTGCAAGGGGTGCAGGTAGATAGCCCATGGCCAGAATCAGGTGCAGGCTGAGCTCACTGCCTCACACCTGTAATCCTAGCACTCTCGGAGGCTAAGCCAGGAGGATTGCTTGACCTCAGGAGTTCAAGATGAGCCTGAGCCAAGGTCAAGACCCCATCTCTACTATAAATAGAAAAACTAGCCAGGCGAGGTGTTGGGCACCTATAGTCCAGGCTACTTGGTATGCTGAGGTAGAAGGATCACTTGAGCCCAGGAGTATGATCATCCCCCAGGCATAGCAGCTCCCAAAAGCCTGACTACTGGCTCCCCGGTCAGTTCTGGACAATGTGCTTACCACAGTTAATAGTTAAGTCACCCACTGGCATCGAGGTAAATAAGGAACACATTTTACTGTGAGCTATGACACCGCAGCACTTTACCCACAGCACTTTACCCAGGGAAACAGAATGAGACTCTGTCTTTTAAAAAAAAAAAAACAAGCCTTTGACCCAGCCCACACCCCGGCCAGCACCACTTCAAACAAGGACTGCCCAGCCAGCTCACAAATCCATCCCAACTTACTGGTTTCAGGCTCTGAGTTTGGGGTGACTTGTTAGGCAACAATAGGGGACAGCATGCCGGGGTACCTCCAGACCAAGGTGGGCGGTCTGGAGGAGCACCCACCTGCACTGTGACCCACTGTACACACAGACCAGGCTAAACATTTGGGTTATGTGATGTTTTAAAAGTAAGCTTAAGTTTTAAACAAAAATTTGTTTTAGGTTTCGTGCCTGTAGCTTAACAGCTAGGATGCCAGCCACATACACCAGGCCTGGCAGGTTCAAACCAGCCCGGGCCTGCCAACAACAATGACAACTACAACACAAAAATAGCTGGACATTGTGGCAGGCACCTATATCCCCAGCTACTTGGGAGACTGAGGCAAGAAAGTCCCTTAAACCCAAGAGTTTGAGGTTGCTGTGAGCTGTGACACCACGGCAGTCAACCAAGGGTGACATAGTGAAACTCTGTCACAGGAAAAAAAAAAAATTGTTTTAAACCAAAAAAAAGATGTATGTGCTTAGTTTACAGAGACTGACAAAAAAATGTATACACATTTTAGTGTAAGGAAAAATGTGTTAAAATTATAATAAGTTACATTTGACTTCTGCATTACAAGAGGTGCTCAAACATGACGTGTATTCATCTTTTGTTATTGGTATATATTGAGTATTACAATCATAACACAGCTTTTTCCTTTCTTAAAACATGCATACATTTTGGGGGCACCTTTTGTACACATATAGTAGATCTATCTCCACAGCCGACCCCCGCCTTACACTGACCACCTTGAGTTGACCTAATCCTCGTCCCTATCAGCACAGTAGGCCTCGTTCCTTGTGTTGACCACCTGTGTGTTAATGTTACAGTCACTTGGGTGGTCAACTGGCAGAGGGCTACTATATACACAAACACACACTTTTCTAGCCCCAGAGGCACCCAACAGAGGAGAAAAGGCTCCGTCCGCTCAGTGCCTCTGGAGACTGAAGTCACGGCCCGACCAGAGCCTCACAGAGCCCATCCCCAGTGAATTCAACTTTCCTCATTTGTGAAATTGGGAAGCTAACACCTCACAGAGTGGCTGTGACCCTCCAGATCACAGGAAAGCCTTTTAACAAGAGAGCATAAAAAAACCACACTGTGAGATCGAGTGTCCGTGGGATCACAACAGCTTGATGCTGCGAGACCATGTTGATGGGCCCCAAAGACTCTGCCTGTGTGTCCTGACAGCATCCACACTTGCTGTTTCCTGAGGTGACTTTCTGACCACACGGCTGCAGTGGCAAGGCTGACTGGTAATGTCCTTTTAACAGGAGCAACAGCAGACCTCTCCCTGCCCTGCTCTGTTTATTGGGAGGAGGGCAGGGAGGCCTGAGAGTCATGTCCTAGAGAAGTGGCCGCCTGATGATGCTGACATCCTCACATCTCCCGGGTCATAGCAGCTCCTGAGAGCCTGACTACAGGCTCCCAAGTCAGTTCTGGACAGTGTGCTTGCCACAGTTAATAGTTAAGTCACTCACTGGCATTGAAGTAAATAAGGAACACATTTTGCTTCAGCTTATTCATGTTTAATGTAAAAGTTAAGGCACCAGACACTCAAGAAGGCACACAAGGACACTGAATGGGCACCTTAATTATCTGTGCAGAACCCACCCCCTTCCCCACGAGGCAGCACCTGTAACCCCACTCCCATGCTGGCTCTCTGATGGACGCCCTGCCCAGCCCTGCCCGAGTCACACCAGCACTTCCTAGAGCAGCGGAAGAACCCTTTCTCAGGGATCGGTGCTGTCACTCTTTGGAAGTGAACTTCAGCCGACCCCACACCCCAGTCCATGAGCCTGGAAAACCACCTACATGACTCCTACGGGGCAGGGGCACTGCTTCAAGGCCCAGTGAGAGGCCCCTTCCTCAGGCAAGGCAGGAATAAGGTGCCCTCCCTCCCCGTGCCCCTCGAGTGCCCCGTGCCACTCCACTTTTGTGGAGGAGTTATTCAGGTAAGTGTCTCATCCCTCACCTGAGTGACGGACGAGAAAGTTTTTTTAAATCTCCCTAATAATCAGTGATTTTTCAACCCATGAGACAATCTTAGGTGTGACACGAAAAATTTTAAGGATCATTAATTAAATTATTTTCTAAAGAAGTTCAAACCACAGTAAGTATATTCCTTTATTTCACGGGTTTTTGTTTTTGTTTTTAAATCAGCATAATTTAAGTGTGCCACAGAAGTTTAACTACACGTTCAAGTGTGCCAGGAGATTTTAAAAGGTCAAAAAACACTGCTTTAGATGAAAAAGTGTGCTGGTGGGCTGAACGCCCTCTCCCAGGCTTTCTGAGGGGGCAGCTGTAGTACACCAACTAGACGAGGCCCCAGTAAACCACCCCTCTGTTCAGGGGAAACAGAGTCAGCAGACAAGAAGGATAGACCACTATAAACTTTAAACACAAACAAAGCCCACGCTTTCATTTTTCTTTAAGAGAAGAGCACAGAAATGTTATGACCCCCTTGTCCCCATGACTTTTGTAACACCCCTCTTCTTGTTTTCAAAGAAAAGTTCCCAGGAAGGCAGTAAAATATTCAAGAAAGCACTGTCTTCAGAGGCTTTTAAAATGAGTGGTGCGTGCGGCATCTACCAAGTAGCAAATGTGTGTACTTTCAACCCCGGAGGAATGGGGGATCTCCAGGCTTGGGCTTCTGAGCAGGGCAGGTCCCATGATATGGGAGGTCTGAGGCCTGGTGCTTGGGCAGTTCATTAGGGTGGCCTCGAGTTCATAGGAAGCAAAGCTAATGTTACCCGTGACTCCTGCTTCCGCGGAAGCCACGAAGCATCTGAGATTTCCCTCTGAAAACAGCAACAGGCTCTGCACAACAAGGCTTGACATCACTGACCTTTTGCTGATGATAGAGCAGGGCAAGAGCACGCCCTAGGGAGGGGCTGGTGTGAGTCTCTTGGTGTCAACGTTCAGTGGTTGTCAGTCAAGAATAGGAATAGTGGCCTGGCATCCTGGCTCAGACCAGTAATCCCGGCACTCTGAGAGACCATGGCAGGAAGATCCCTGGAGCTCAGGAGTTGGAGACCAGCCTGATCAAGAGCAAGACTCCATCTCTGGGAATTGTGGTGGGTGCCTATTGTCCCAGCTACTCGGGAGGCTGAGGCAAGAGAATCGCCTAAGCCCAAGAGCTGGAGGTTGCTGTGAGCTGTAACGCAAGTGTACTCTAACGAGGATGGCAGAGTGAAGCTCTGTCTATAAAAAAAAAAATAAAAAAATAAAAAAAAAAAGTAGCCAGCTATAGCTCCAGCTACTGGGGAGGCTGAGACAAGAGAATGGCTAGAGTCCCAGAGTGCACGGTTACTGTGAGCTGTGATGATGACGCCACGGCACTCTAGCCTGAGTGACAGAGTGAGACTCTGTCTCAAAAAAAAAAAAATAAAAAAAAAAAAATAAAAGGAAGGAAGGGAGAGAGGGAGACAGGAAGGGAGGGGATAGATGAACAGGTGAGCTGGTCACTTCTGCAAACTCTTTCTGAGTCAGTGGTCTCGACCTCTTATTAATTCATTTCTTCACTCACTGCAGGATGATGAAATCAAGCATCAAGACCCCAATATCAGACCTCAGGGCACTCAGAGATGAGAAAGAACTAAAGCTGTCTCCAGGGAGAACGAAAATAATGAATTCCATAACGGGAGCATCAGAGGAAACACCCCTCACAGACATTTTATAGAAAATGTCTCAGAATAACCCAATGAATTGTTTGCTTTTCACAAACTGTCCTTCGAACAAGGCTGACAAGAAAGGAAAAATATGAGAACCCCAATAATTCACACATTATCATCAAGTATTTGTTTTCATGTTTAAAATAAGCATTAGGCTACAAATAGTCAACTAGCCCCAATGTCCACATAAAAATGTTCCACAAAACCCAAACCAGTTCGATGCTATCTAAAGCTAAGCTTAGATCACCTACCTGGTGATTCCTAGAACACTCTGACTTCAGCACACCCTCCTCCATCTCAGCTTAGGAAGGGGGCCAGGACATGTCCACTCACTGTGATAAGGGAATTTCTAACTGGCAGAGAGTGAGAGGCAGAGGCAGAGGCAGA
>CAUYPK010030942.1:0-68790 GCA_963574355.1 Loris lydekkerianus
TAGCAAAGTATCTCAGGAATGGAAGAAAAAGTATCCAATGTACTCAGCCCTACTATGAAGCTAAATTATAGCTTTCACATGAAGGCTATAACCCAACTATACCACAAGACTATGGGTAAAGGGCCAAGGAAGGGGAAGGGAGGGGGGAGGTTAGGGTGGAGAGAGGGCAATGGGTAGGGCCACACCTATGGTGCATCTTAGAATGGGTACAGGTGAAACTCACTATATGCAGAATACAAGTATCTACATACAATAACTAAGAAAATGCCAGGAAGGCTACGTTGAACAGTTTGATGAGAATATTTCAGATTGTATATGAAACCAGCACATTGTACCCCTTAATTGCACTAATGTACACAGCTAAGATTTAACAATTAAAAAAAAAGTGTTAGATCAAATCAGTGGGTTCCAGTATTTTTACCACAAAAGGCTCCTCTTGTTATTTTCCAACTCAGAACACATTTGGGAAAGGTTCTTGTACGTGAAGAAACTGACTTTGTCAAAACATAATTGATTAATACAAATTAGAAAGGGACAAAAACACATGTAATTCAAAGTAAAATATGTCGCTGGGGGCACCCGGTTAGCACAGGCAGAAAGACCCCAAGGAAGGTCCCTGTTCCCACTGGATCTCGTAAAATATCAAACTGAGCCCCAGGACCCTCAAGTTCACCTCCCAGGATCTGCGCTGAGAATTCTCTCAGGCTTAACTCAAGTTCTACTTGGGTTACCCATGTTTGGAGAAAGGTTCCTGCCTTCTCAGGAAGCAGAGGGACTTGGGGCAGGAAGGGGGTTATCACCTCATGCGGCTCTGTGGTCCAGGTCGTACTCAGCCCCGGGCGCAGCGACTCTTGTCCATGGTCTGGCCCTTTCATTCTCAGGCCAACTTTCCAGCCCACGCACATCTGTTCTCTTGGTTATCCTTAATCTGCTTCGAAAGGTTTTGGCCACCAGACACGCTCTGCCTTCTACTCCCGAGTCCCTCTGAGCCCCGTAGCTTTGCCCACCGTTTGGGGGTTGCCTCCTTGTCTCAGTGTGGGTCCCCTGAAGGACTTGAGCCCACATGATGTCTGTGGAAAGTGGCCCCTGACAGCACAAAAGAGGAAATGGGGGGACCTCCAGGGAAGGGAGACAAGCCCCTGAGAGTTACCTGTGCGTGCAGCTGAGATTCCATCCCACGGCAGACTCTGTGTGAACCCCACAGGACGCACTCAGAGCTGTCCCACTGAAGAACGGGGGTCTGCGGAGTCCACCTGCCAACCCCAACTCTGGGGACACTAGATCTTGGTGTTTCTGGGCGGCCCTAGGTGAGCGCTGAAAATTCCCACAGCACCGGAGAAAATCGTCAGGCAGGGGTGAGGAGAGACTCAGAGGCTCCAGGGTGGGAGGCCACCATTGGGGCCCCTGCACCACCCAGCAGTGCTGTAGGTGGGTCCAAGAAGCACAGAGGCCGCAGGGCAGCAGGGAACTGGACCACCTGCCCCAGAGGGGGGGCCACTGGCGGTCACCCAGGCAGCAGACACCGTGGACACTCTGTGTGCTGTCTTACCCGCCACATACCCCGATGCTGGTGTGTACTACTGCTTCAACACGTACCTTGTGAATGATATAGCCGGGACTTGCACCCGAGGGCCCCCAGGGAAGAGGCCGCCCCTCTTTCCTCTCTGCCAGAATGGGAGCGCCTACCACTCTCACCACTGACCCCAGCATACCTCAGCTTCATTTAAAGTGTTCCCTGCCTCCCTCTCTGGCCATCTCCTGCACTCTGCTCACGAGAGGGTGCCCTGGAGCTGTGCCGTGGGCTGCCGGCACAGAGGGCACACAGGCTGCTGTCCGCAGGGGCTCTGCTCCCCCACTGTAGCTACAGGGAAGAGGAAAACAAAATGTTGCCGAAGACGCCACAAGGGTTTTGTCAGGGAGTGCCAGCTCCGTGTGACTGGTGCCTCCAGGACGGGGGTGGGGGAGAGAAGGCATCAGGACACCTCCCCGGACAGTGCTAAGTCCCCCTCCGACCACGCCGAAGAGGGTTTCAGGAAGAACGAAGAGTCGGTGGGCTGGACAGTGGCCTGGCCCTGGTCTCCTTGGTTAGGGTAATTCCAGGACAGATGATGATTAAATGCCTCTGGTTTTGGCTTTGAACCGACAGAGCTTGAGGCAAAAGGAGATGATCTAAGAGCCAGGCCCATGTGAGGCCTTCAAAAAGGGAGTGGCGGGCTGCGGCCACACCAGCTTTCCTCTCCGCCCTGGGTGCCTGCAGCTCAGCAACGCCTTGGGAGAATGCAGGGCCCAGGAGTCAGCGAGACCTGGGTTCAGATCCCCCCTCTGCAGTTACCTAGTCACTGATGGCATCAGTTCCCTAGGGCCACGGTAACTAAGTGCCACAAACGGGCAGCCTGGAAGAATAGAAATTGATTCTCTCACCCAGCAGGGCGTGGCCTGGGGGGCGCGGCGTGGAGCCTGGTTCTCTGCATGCCCTGCTCAAATTCCAGGGCCCAGGAGGGCTTAGGGTCCCCCTAGGGTGGGGAGAGGGAGAATCTGTGATTTGTAATCTCTTATTTGGTAAAATAAAAGTTGGAAACTAAATAGCAGACCTGGAATTACCTGCATCTATTTGCCAGAAAATCCAAATCTTTGGGAACTCCTAAGCTAGAGGACCTACATCCCTTTGCCTATGTGACCTCACCCAACCACCCGACTGCAGGGAAGGCTGGGAGATAGAATCTTCCATGTGCCCCGCGAAGAGGAGCTGGGGGAGAACACAGGATTGTTAGGCCAGGCCTCCAGAGTCACTCATCCCATGAGCAAACAAAGCCTCAACTCCCTCCCCGGTCTGCATCCGCTGAGGCCTGTGGGTGAAAACACCCTGGGCAGAGTGGAGCTGAAGGGACGAGTGTGGCACTTGTTCTGGGCGCACATCCGGGGTCTGGCTAGGCTCACTCTCGTGTTATCCCTCCACGACGTGTCAGCAAATTCTCGATCACACGTGACTGAGAAAGCAGGAGCAGCACCAGTGATCATGCCTCTTTCACAACCTGCAGGGATGGCCCATCCCTCTGACCACCTCACAACCCACCTGGAGGTAGCGGGATGTGGGAAGAGGCCCCAGCTCTCAGGTGCTTGTCTGGCCACAGAGCCTGCCTGGCTCTGGGAAGCCCAGGGAAGAAGACTCAGACCTTCCTGAGGTCTGGGGTGGGTGAGACAGGGATGACAGTCCCTTCAAGGACCCTGAAGCTGGTCGGACACAGGCACGCTTAGAACACACGTCTGGTCCCGAGGCCCCTCTGCCCTGTGCCAAGGCTGGCCCTCCTACCTGCTGTGTTCTACTGTCCCTGCCCACGCCCTGTCTCTATAGCCATCAAGACTCAGCTTAAATGTCCCCTCCCCAGGGAAGCCACCCCACTGTGCCCACTCAGGGTGGCCTCCCTCTGCAGAATCAGGCTCACTGTGCTCAGCTCCCTGGTCTGCTGTCAGAGTTAAATGTGCACGTGTGTGGATGCCGGCCACAGGGTGCGTGGCGTTCACAGCCCTGTCTACACTGGCACAGACACAGGAATGCAGGTAGGCCAATGAATTGCAACCCTGCCACCTGTTACCTTGAACATGGGGACATTAATAAGAATGACTTCACAGGGTTGTCCTGAGGACTGACTTCCCGGGCACAGACACACATGCCCCATTGTACTTCACTTTCCTGTGCTTCACAGGCAACTGTGTTTGCCACAAATTGAGAGTCTCTAGCAGCCCCACATGTGGCAAGTCAGTTGGTGCCATTTTTTTTTCTTTTTTTAGAGACAGAGTCTCACTTTGTCACCCTCAGTGAGTACTGTGGCATCACAGCTCACAGCAACCTCAAACTCTTGGGCTTTAGGCATTCTCTTGCCACAGCCTCCCAAGTAGCTGGAACTACAGGCACCTGCCACAACACCCGGCTGTTTTTTGTTGCTATTTGGCCAGGGCTGGGTTTGAACCCACCAGGCTTGGTATATGGGGCCAGCACCCTACTCACTGAGCCACAGGCGCCACCCAGTTGGTGCCATTTTTCCAACAGCAAATGCTCACTTGGTCTCTGGGTCATATTTTGGTAATTCTCACAATATTCCAAATGTTCATTATTATATCTGCCATGACAATTTGTGACCAGTGATCTTGATGTCACTATTGTAATTGACTTGGGTGCCACGAACCATGCTCAGCTCAGACAACAAACATGACACATGTTGTGTATGTTCTGATGCCCTGCTGACCTGCCACTCCCTCACCTCTGCCCCTCCCCTCTGGACTCCTAGTCCCTGAGAAACAAACAACCATATTGAAAATAGGCCAGACAATTACAGTGCTGTGGCCTCTCTGTGTCACTCGAAGGAACACCTCTCACTTTAAATCAAAAGCTTGAAATGAGTAAGCTTAAAGAGAAAGGTATGTTAAAAGCCAAGATGGGGAAAAAGTTAGGCCTCTTGCATGAAACTGTCAGCTGAGTGGTGAATGCAGAGTAAAAGTTCCTGAAGGAAATTGAAAATGCCTCTCCATGAACACATGAATAAGAAAGCAAAGCAGGTGGGCTGCAGACTGAGACAACCTTTTTGGAAGGAAATAAGAAGAACCCTCAAAGCACTCAAGCTAGACCTCCCATTTGATCCTGCAGTCCCATTACCAGGCATCTACCCAGAAGGAAAAAAATCCTTTTATCATAAGGACATTTGCAGTAGACTGTTTATCGCAGCTCAATTTACAATTGCGAAATTGTGGAAACAACCTAAATGCCCACCCGTCCAGGAATGGATTAACAAGCTGTGGTATATAAGGGTGGCGCCTGTGGCTCAAGGAGTAGGGCGCCGGCCTCATATACCAGGGGTGGCAGGTTCAAGCCCAGCCCTGGCCAAAACTGCAAATAATAATAATAATAATAATAATGATAACAACAACAAAAAAAAAACCCAAGAAACTAAGAAGAATATGTTCCACCTCCATCCAGGTTAATGCAAACGATGTAAAGATGCTTGTTTTTTTTTTTTTTATTACATTGGATTCTTGCTTCTCCATTCTTGTAATGCTTTACTATTCTATACCACGGAATACTATGCAGCCGTTAAAAGAGATGGAGACTTTACATCATTTGCATTAACTTGGATGAAGGTGGAACATATTCTTCTTAGCAAAGCATCACAAGAATGGAGAAGCAATCTCATACATCAACGGGGAAGGGAGATGAATAGAATCTTCTCTAAAGACAGACAGAGGAATGGCTACCAAGCATATGAAAAAATGCTCACCATCCCTAATTATTAGAGAAATGCAGATTAAAACCACCCTGAGATACCATCTAACCCCAGTGAGAATGGCCTAGATCACAAAATCTCAAAACTGCAGATGCTGGCGCGGATGTGGAGAGAAGGGAACACTTTTACACTGCTGGTGGGACAGCAAACTAATACTACCTTTTTGGAAGGAAGTATGGAGAACCCTCAAAAAACTCAACCTAGACCTTCAGTTTGATCCTGCAATCCATTATTGGGCATGTATCCAGAAGGAAAAAAACCATTTTGTTATAAAGACACTTGCACTAGGCTGTTTATCACAGCCCAATTTACAATCACTAAAATGTGGAAACAGCTTAAATGTCCTTCAACCCAGGAATGAATTGGTAAGCTGTGGTACATGTATACCATGGAATATTATTCGGCCATCAAAAAAATGGAGATTTTGCAGCTATTTGTACTAACCTGGATGGAGGTGGAACACATTCTTAGTGAAGCATCACAGGAATGGAGAAGCATGAATCCTATGTATTCAACTTTGGTATGAGGACAATTAATGATAATTAATGACACGGTGGGGCATGGTGGAAGGGGAGACCAGACAGAAGGAGGGAGGTGGTAAGGGAAAGGGAAAAAAATGAAAAGAAAGGAAAATAGTGACTAATTCTCACATAAATTGGATTTAATTTTGACCAAAGTACATTACTTAATCATTAATTTTTAATTCAACTTGTTAATATGTTGTTTGGGATATTGCATCCTCATTTATAAGTGAAATACATTTGTAATTTCCCCTTTATAATAATATATTTTCTCCAATTTTAATATCAGGTATATCCAGATTAAGTAGAATGATTTTGAAGTATTTCTTCTTTTTCTATTGTCTATAAGATTTGGCATGATCTGTTTTTGGAAATTATTTTTTACTTTTATTTATAAATATTAGTTGTCTATTTTTTGAGACTTTGGGAAAAAAATAAGAAGTTAACTGATGACTCCATACTGAACCTCAGAGTAAAAGCATTCTATGATAGACATACTCTTATCTGACAATGTGAATGTTACTTTCTTTGCATTATTATTATTATTATAGCTTAATATTTCGATGCAGTAATCGTCTGATTTCTTTTCTGAATGTATTTATTGTCGTTCATTCTTTATAAGGTTTTTTTTCTAGCCCTTATCTTAAACATTGTTCTTGTTATTAAATGTCAAGCCCTTTTAATTCTGTGAAAGCAAAAGTGGAAACCTAATAAACACATGTATATGTAAAAAGGAAAAAAAAGAAATGGGGTTGAATACCACTCGAGAAAAAAGTGATAAGGAGACACAGATGACATTCTTCTTGGAAAGCAGAAAGGATACAGTGAAACAAGGAACTAAAACCTGGTTCCTCTTAAATTTGTTCATCCCCAGCAGTGTTCATCTGAATGACGTTCCAAATTACGATAATTCTTACTATCTCTTTGTAGGAGTCACGGTTTTTGAGAAAAGATGTGTCCTCCTATGATAAGCAGTATGAAAAATACAGAACTTTGTTCCAAGATCTTTTACCATTACTATTCTAAAGAGTGGTAATAGCTATGTACCCAAGAGAATATATGTATGAATTAATTATGCTCAAGGGCACAAAATATGGCTTCTAGCTCTGATTAAATCAGCTTCCTACTGTTCCTTTCCCTAACACCAGCAAAATTAAATAGGTTACAGTTTGCTAAGGGAAAAAAATAAAAAGAATGGAGAAGCAAGAATCCAAGGTACTCAATTCTGATATGAGGACAATTGATGACCTAGTCCATTTGGGGAGGAGAACGGGGGAGTGGGAGAGGGCCAGAGGGAAGGGTTGGGGGGTCACGGTGTGTGACACACCTCTTGAGGGAGGAACACAATTATAAGAGGGACTTTACTAACAAATGCAATCAGTGTGACCCGAGTCTTTGTACCCTCAATTGAATCCCCAACAATAAAAAAAGAAAGAAAAGCAGCCTTACGGGTGATATGGAGAAAGTTCTCATAGCCTGGATAGAAGATCAAACCAGCCACAACTTTCCCTTAAGGAAAAGTCTGATCCAGAACAAGGTCTTGCCTGACTCTGTTCAATTCTGTGAAGGCCGAGAGAGGCGAGGAAGCTGCTGAAGAGATGTTGGAAGCCGGCAGAGGTCCGTTGATGAGGTTAAGGAGAGAAGCCACCTGCATACCCAAAGTGTGAGGTGAAGCTGCAGGTGGTGACAGAGACACTGCAGCAAGTTGCCCAGGAGACCTGGCTGAGGTCCCTGGGGAGGGCGGCCACACCAACAGCAGACTGTCAGGGTAGAAAGAACGGCCTTCTACTAGAAGACGTCAGCGAGGAGTTTATGGCTAGAGAGAAGTCGGTGCTTGGTTTCAAAGCTTCAAACGACAGGCTCGCTCTCTTACAAGAGGACTAATGCAGCTGGTGAGCAAGTTGGAGCCGGGGCTGATTTCTGAAATCTCTAGGGTACTTCAGCGTTATGCTAAATCTACTCTGCCTGTGTTCTACAAATGGAACAAGAAAACATATCTGTTTACAGAATTGTTTTCTGAATATTTTAAACCCACTGTTGAGACCTTCTGTTCAGGGGGAAAAAAAGATTCCTTTCAAAATATTACTACTCATTGACAGTAACTCAAGAGCTGGGTAGAGATATAAGGTGATTAATGTTTCCATGTCTAACACAACATCCAGTCTGCAGCCCGTGGATCGAGGAGTAATTTTGACTTTTAAGTGTTATTATTTAAAAATGCACCTTGTAAGGTAATAGCTGCCACAGATAGGGATTCCTCTGATGGATCTGGGCAAAGTCAATTGAAAACCTTCTGGAAGGAATTCACCATTTCAGATACCACTAAGATCATTTATGATTCTTGAGAGCAGGTCAAAATGTCAAAATATACACATTAACAGGAGTTTGAAAAAAGTTGACTCCAGCCCTCATGGCTGATTCTGAGGGGCATGAAACTTGAATAGGGGAGTCAGAGACGTGGTGGAAATCGCAGAAGTAGAATTAGGAGGGTAGCCTGAAGATGGCGCTGAACTGCTGCTGTTCCGTAGTAAGAATTTAATGGATAAAACATCTCTGCTTATGAGTAAGCAAAGAAAGTGGTTTCTTCAGACAAAACCTGCTCTTGGTGTAGATGCTGTGAACATTTTTGAAATGAGAGCAAAGGATTGAGATCATTATATAAACCTAGTTGACCAAGCAGGGTTTGAGAGGATTGACTCCAATTTTGAAAGCGGTTCCCCCCCCGCAGGTAAACTCCTATCACACAGCATCACAAGTTGCAAAGAAATCTTTCCTCAGAGGAATAGTCAGTTAAGCCAGCCAACTATCACCATCTCGCTTTAAGAAAGCCACCCAACCCTTCAGCAGCAACCACCCTGACTGGCCAGGACCTCAACAGGACACAGGGCCCTCTACCAGCAAAGATTACGACTCAAAGAAGGCTCAGATGGTCATTAGCATTTGTTACCAATGAAGCACTTTTCATTAAGACATGTACTTTTTTTAGGCTTAGTGCTACCACTCCCTTAATAGAGTGCATTGTACATGCCCCCCCAAACCAGAAGTTCATGTGGCTAACCTCGCCACGGTGATCGGGAACAGGACCTGCTATGCCCCGAGGCACCTGCCCAAGGGGCTAGGACACACCTGGCAGGTGCTTCGAGAGGGTTTATCATTAGGCTGTTGGTGTACTTACCCTGGGAAGCCTTCTGTTGGGGGTGGCACCCAAAGGACTGTCAAATGGCATTAGAATAGGGACCCCAGAGGAGTCCGTGATGGGTAGGAATCCTGCCTCTGCCCTATACCAGCTAAAATGAGCCTGATGATGACAGTACCAGCTTGGAAGGGTAACTGCGGAGGTCATGTGAGAGACTAACCCAGGAGAAGTCCCTGGACGGGACCAGGGAGTTGGCCACAACCACATGTGAGCTATTCAGGGTGACAGCAGCCAGCATTGCTCCTGGTCTTCCCAAGTGCGTCCCAATGGCCTGAACAAAACACCAGTGATGTTACCAGCCACAGGCCAAGGACGCTCAGGGCCCAGTCAGGACCCAGCAAGAGCTGTACCCCAGGGGCCACACCCCTTAATGTGGGGAGCACGGCATTTGGGATGGCGCTACATGGAACTCCAGTTCCCATCCATGTGTTTGCTCCCCACACAGACATTGACCAGCTGAACCAAGTGAAGAGGGTGAGAGAAACCCTTTGAACACTCAAGGACAACCATGGAGAAAAATGACAAGACACAGGGGCCATTCCTCTCCGACTTCAAACAGCCACCTCTGAGCAGGGCCCAGGGCTACCAGGGTCTGCTCCGGGCTCTCCCACCCAACCCCCACCTCTGCTGGGAGAGGAAACAAATCCTTGGACAGGATCCATCTTTAACTCACTTGCTGTGTCTGAGACCCAGACACACGCTGTTTAGACAGCCTGTTTCGGTGGGTGGTCAGGCCGGGAGACCCAAGTGCAGAGTTTACAGAAGGCCCTGGCACAAATGAACTGTTGACGACCAAGTGGAAGGGCTCAGTGAAATCACAACATGTAAAATATGAAAGGGGGCCGTTTTCCATAGGGGGGGTGAGAAAAGGCCCGTTTGGAAGGAATTCAAGCAGCCACCCCCAGGGCCATGCACAGAAGTCTGGCCACCTAACACGTGTGCCCGCCATGAGCATCAGCCCCCTCCCCTCCCCTCCCCTCCCCGCCAACACACATGGCTTTTTTTTTTTTTTTAACATTTCATAGATTTAAATAGTCTTTCTGCATCAAATACAAGAAACAGACCGACGTTTTCTCATCCCCTGTTACGTGGAAGGCTAATATTTGGCCATTTACGCTCCATTGGAGACCATTTCTGGGAGAACACGGCCCCTTTCCAGGTTGGTGGCCGCCAGCCCAGGCCACCCGCACCCACCTTGTCGGCCAGTACTTTCCTGCGGGATCTGAGCCGGGTGGGAACAAAGGCTTGACGACTGTGCAGCTGAGTTTCCCCGCCCTCAGAATCCACAAGCACATCCTGCTGCCCTGGGCGCCAGCATCGTCGGCCTGAAGACCTAGGAAAGCTCACTCTATAAATGCAATGCTGAGCAGGCCAGGACATCCCGGTCAGAACTGTGGCCACCACGCCATCCTGGTCTAGAATCTGGCCCCATTAGATGCAAATTCCCGTGGTTTTGATAGATTTAAAGACCCCAGAAAGTCCCTCCCCAGTTCCTCTTCTCCCCAAAAGTCACCAGCATTATCATTCCCAGAAAGGTTTTTGGTTTGTTTTTTACTATTACTCTCATAACTATTGAAAACAACCTGACAACATTATTTTTCACTTTTTAAAAAAAGGCTTTCAAAGTGTCCTTGCTGTTTTGTTCTGAAACATTGTTACTCTCCAATCTCTTTTCAGAGGTTCTGCATATAGATACAAAATATTCTACTATAAGAACTCTGTTACTGTTTCACATTCCTGGCCTATTAAATGAACTTTGTTTCCATTTTGAGTCCCTGTTTCCATCAGATAAACTTTGTTACTGTCCTAACATCCCTGGGGTGAGCAGAGCCTCTCCCATGCCGGCTCCTGCTACACACTGTCAGGTAGGCAGTGGTTTAACTGTTACACTGTTGCAATGAACATTCTCCCACACACATCCATGCATCTAAAATACATTTTTTCAAGAATTTCTCCAGGAGATTTTCATCAATTTTACCAGCTATTTTATCATTTCCATGACTATTGGTAAGAATACGTATCTTTTCAGCAATGAAGACGTTGTGTTTATCTTCTGTGAATTATCTCTTCATATAGCTGCGTATTTTTCTATCAGATTATCTTTTGTTATTGACTTGTTTAGAACTTGGGTAATTATAATGCTCACAAACCCTACTGCCTATGATATATCGAATGCTGATCTAAGCACGCTGGGGATGTCATCTAATACAATCCTCCAGATAATTTTTAAATGAGGAAATAGGGAAGGATGGGCATCTATACGGACACCTGCAGTGACGTGACGGAACACCAGGCAGGGCCGTCATTTACATTGAAAATGACTTCTTCTAATCTGTGGGGTTTTGGGGGTTTTTTGTGTGTTTTTGTTTGTTTGTTTTTTAACCTCATGTTGTTAATAGTAGGTTTGTCAAGAATAGGAAAATTTTGTATTTTAATTTTAATAGGGTCAAATTTATCCAACTCTTTTATGGTTTGTGATATTTGTTTGTTATTTAAGAAAAGCTGTTTTGAATCTAATGTTATAGATATTCTCCTATATTTCTGTCTTAGAGATTTAACATTTTTCTTTGTACATTAGGATATTGATCTAAATTTTGTGTCTATAGACATCTAATTTTGTTTTATTAGATAAACATCGCTTTGAGGATTCATTAACCGATTATGGCTTGATAAGTGCAGCTGTCAGACTAAGATGCACCCCCAAGGGCCCAGGCGTGGTATAAGACATGCCACACGGTCACTGCAGGGGCACTGGTCATAGTGGAGACCTCCAAGACAGTGGAGACCTTGACCAGCCATTGCCTTTGAGATTATCTAGAGGACAGAGGTTATGATTCCATGAGATCCATTCAGGTTTCGTTCAGCCCTATTTGTATTCCCAGAAAGGTTTTTGGTTTTTTGGTTGTAGACCAACCCTGCAGCCCTCTTGGTGGCTCCCCGTCTCTCCCAAACTGAGGCTCACAGCCCTGGAAGGCTCTGCTGGGAAACCAGCCTACTGAGTACCACTGTTCCTACCTCTCATCCCAGCCTTTCTCCAAAGTGTGTATCTTTACCAGGGTGACAAGGCAGATCTATTATTCAAACAGAAACCAAATTCTCATGGAAGTGCTCTCTCTCCCCGGTTATTTCCCAAACAGCAAGGTGTCTACTTCTAGCAGCCACTGACTTTAAGAGACGCAAGAAGAAAACCTTATTGTCATAATAAGTATATATCTATTTTAATGTGACACCAAGATAATGTGACCTGCACAGCCCAGCATCGGGCTGCTCAGGCTGTGCTGATGGGCACTGCAGAGCAGGACTGGTGGTTATATACACAGGCCTGGGGCCCACCACCACCCCACCTGACCCCTGTGTCAGCCACAGCCCGGCCCTAAGCCCAGCCCCATCCTGGCCAGCCGTGGGACCCTCCCTGTCCCTCACCCTGTATAAAATGGGGCCAGCAGTCTGGCAGCTGCAAAGGTTAAATGCCCACATCTGTAAAATGCTGAGCACAGCCTGCTGTAAAGTGAGCATTCTAGATGTGTTAAATATTAGTTAAAATCTGTTAAAAAGTGATTCCATTTAAAGAAAGATGTTATCGTATATAGTAATTAAAATGACTTTCTTAAACATTTTCATTTAAGGAAAAATGACACTGGCATTTTTTGGCTTAGGAAATAAGCCATGGCCCTTCTGTGTCTAAGTTCCTCAGGGTTGTCAGAGGATGGCCTCTGCCCCAGCTGCACCTCAGAAGCACCAGAGGAGCTCTGAAGATGTGCCAGGCTGAGCCACACTCCAAGCCCTTGGAGCAGAACCCTTGGGCTGGGGCCCATTGCCAGGATACAGCAAAGCTCCCTCGGAGGACCCCGGTCTGAACACCTCTGGGTCTGCAGGACCCACGGGTGGACTCCAGGTAATTGCACAGCAGCTTTCTCCAGGTAATTGCACAGCAGCTTCAGCCCTCACCATGTGTGTTTTGTTGGGGAGGTGACTGTGCCCACAGAACAGGATGGCAGGTATCCAAAGCAAGGTGGCTCCTGAGGGCCAGTTCCCCAGACAGCAGTGGGGGCCAGCCCTCGGAACGGTGGAGGCTGGGCCGCCCAGGAGGTGACAGGGAGGGTTCCCACTTCAGGCCAGGGAGCTTTGGCCCCTCTCTGAGAGTCACAGAGCTAGTGAGGGCAGCACGGGGGGGGGGGGGCAGCGCAGGGAGACCCTTCAGGGGACCTGACCTCACTCTTTCTCACCCCCTCACTTCCTGCTGGGCGGAGCCCTCACTAGCAGAACCAATGGCCTTATCAGTGAGTTGGAAAAGGGCTACTTCCCAGGGCCGGAGCGGAAGGAGAAGGCTGGAGGGTGAACCTGCAAACAACAGAAAAGCCCCACACTGTGGGATGGGGTTAGGGCCCCTAGTGTTGAGAGGACCTTCTGGAAAGCATCACACCCACTGGAGTTAGCTAGGACAAAGCTTGAACCCTGGATGGCCCCGGGCGTGGGGAAGGGACAGGTGGAGTGTGCATGTGAACGTCCACCACAGAGAGGACCAGGAATCAATGAGGCTCGGGCCCAGAGGCCCCCAGCGTGTCCTCACCCCTCATGGCCAGAATTTCTGAGCTCTCAGGAGAACCCAGTCCTCCTGGCTGGAGCCCCTGGGAAGCTGCCAATAACCTGGGTCACTGTGCCTAGTGGCCGGTCTCCTGGGCAATCACGCTGCAGATGAGCCATCCACTGGTCACATCCCAATACCACAGTGCCACTTCCATCAATAGTATTTTTTCTATTTCAACCATTTTTATGGAGACTTTTTCTTTGCTTGAGAGACAGGGTCCCAAGGAGCTGAGGAGAACACAGCCCTTTTCATTGCCTGGTTAGCTGAACACCTTTGTTGCATGTGCTGGGAAAGCTCCTTCCTCCTCCATTAGGACCCTACACATGTGAACAGCAAGGAGAGGACGAGGTTCCTGTGGGATTGTGGGCTGGGCAGCGTCCACGGGGCTGTCCATCCCGCTGCGGGCAGTGAGCTTCTCCCCTACATGGAGCAGTCTCCTATTCCTACCCACTCCCCACACACCCCTGGACAGTCATATGCACAGCTCACCAGGACTCAGAGCAGATAGACAGCCATTTTTCTCCTGTCTCAGCCCTGCCATGCAGATGATAAAGGTGACCCTCGCCTCTGGTGGAGACTCCACGGCTAATTAGATCCAGATGTGGCCTAATTAGCCAGTCAGCAGGAGGGACGCCTGGCCTGGCCAGCACCTGAGGCCTCCCTGGCCATTTGCAGGGCCCCGATGGCCCAGGAGGGGCACATGTCACGGCCAGTCTCCTCCACTGCACACAGGAACCCATCAAGTCAGCATGTCCCCAGAGCTGCCTGGCCAGCTCAGCTCTCTGGAAAGCACTGAGCACAGCTGACCTTCACTGCACACAGAGGCCTCCAAGGGGCAGCTCGCTGCCCTTGGGCTCCTTCTGGAACAAAAGAGAGTGCTTTCCTCTCCTCCATAGAACCTTCTAGATCCGTATTTCTCAAAGTCTAGGGCCAGGAGAACCCCTAGAGTAGCAGTTCTCAATCTGTGGGTCACAATCACTTTGTAACAATGAAAATACATCCTGCCTATCAGATATTTACATTAGAATTCATAACAGTAGCAAAGTTATAGTTACGAAGTAACCTCGAAAATAATGTTCGTTGGGGGTCACCACAAGCCGAGGAAATGTATGAAGGGTCGCAGCATTGGGAGGCATTAGGAAGGTTGAGAACCACTTCCCTAGAGGGTTTGCTAATCCACAGATGCTGGGTCCCAGCCCGGAGCCTCTGATGCAGGGACCTGGGGTGCGTGGAGCACGGAGGGACGGGGAGGTTTAGGGGCCAGGCCCTGAAGTGGCATCATCCCTCCACCCTGCTGCAGAGACACAGTTCAGCTGTGGCCTCACCTGACGCAGAGACTTCTGGAAAATGTGGCCCAGCTGGGGGCTGAGAAGAAAAGGAAGAAGGTTTATGAAGAGCCGGTCTGCACCACCCCTGGCGGCACTGCCCACGAGCAGAACTGAGGGGACTCCGCTCCAAGGTGCGTTTACCCAGAAGAAATGGGAACTTTCCACAAAACACTTGTTCACAAAATGTTCACAACAGCTTATTCCTAGGAGCCCCCAACTGCTGATGACCCAGCACCCATCCACAGGGGAAAGGACAAACAAACAGGGGGCGGAGGGACACCACAGGACGGGACATCACTCAGCAAGGAGGACAAATGCTTTGCTGATCGGTGCAGTGATGTGGACGGTCTCAGAAACACCACACTGCTGAGGGGCTGGCACAGGTGAGCACTCATTGTCCCTGCTGTGACATTCTACAGAGAAAGAGAGAGAGCAGGTCTCGGGCACCTGCAGCCCAGACAGGGAGGACACAGCAGTGAACCAAGGCATCCCTCATGGGATTTCCCTTCCAACCCAGTTCTCTGGGTGTGCTAGACAGAAAAATGCTAAGAAGAAAAAAGATCAAGAGCCAAAGGAGGCAGGATGAGGAGTGCGGGGAAGGACGCTGGCCGGGGCCTGGGGTGGTGGCCAGTGGACATCGGCAAGAACCCCAATGGAAGGAGGGAGGTCTCTGAGCGGAGCTTCCCAGGCAGAGGGAACAAAGCGTGCACGGCCCCAAGGCAGAGCCCACCGGGGCCTGGGCAGCAGGGGGGACAGACGGTGAGGTCCTGAGAGTCTGGGCTGGGCGTCCCAAGGGCCTGAGAGTCGCTGTGTGCTGCCGCTTTACTGTGGGGAGCTGGGAGCATCCGAGGGGCAATCAAGGCATCGTGGGCACTCTGGCTCATGTAGAGGGGAGACATATTAGCAGGATTCAAGCAAAGGGAGCGGGTCTTGCACTGCAAGAGGTCACAGGGAGGTGGGGGAAGAAGCTAGATTCTGGGTGTATTTTGTAGATCTGTAACAGACTGAGCAGCCTGTGGAGAGAGGGAAGGAAGGCAGACCTGGGCACTCAGCCTGCATGTCTGCAAGGAGAATGATCATTTGTTCTTTCTTTGATACACAGCTGGGAACAAAGAAGCAAAGGTCCTTGCCTGGCCGGACAACACCATCGAGGAAGGGAGGGTGTCTTTTTAAAAATACAGGCACGAAACATGTAAGTTGCAACAAGTGCTGTAAAAGGCAGATTGTAAAACTGCATTTCCTAAAAATGTTGGCTCTGGGCAGGCTGCGATGGCCTGTCCATCTCAGCTGTGGCCCCAGCATCTAGGAAGTGCCTAGGAGCACGGCTCCTGCTGACACAGCCTGCAAGACGGGGTCTGAGAAGGGAGCTGAAGCCACACAGTTGACCTGGCCTGCTCAGCTCACATTCTCCCCACACCCTGTGATCATCTAGTTAAGGTTTCACCATGATTGTGAGGCTGTCTGGGCCAGGTGACTCTCAGGAGGGCGTCATACAGAGACAACGGGAGGTTACTTGGATGATACAATGTTTACTCTGACGATTCTCTTAGATATTCTGTTGAAATAAAATCGGCTTTCTGTTATTAAAGCATTTTGCACGGTTAGAACCAGTCTACTTCAATGTTACTTTCTATCAGATAAAGTCAAAATGTTCTAGGTTGGTTTCCTTGTATTTCATTATAAAAGTTAGCAGAATTGTAAGACACTGCTGCCTATTCTCCAGAATCTCTGCCCTTCTGACAAAGCTTATTTGGACCTAAAACCCCGTCTCTGCTGGACAGTGACAGGTGGCCAGACCCTCTTGGTCCAGTGACACTGCTGCCTGATAAATATTTGTGGAAAAACAAATGAATATGGGCGAGGTGGGTCACGGTCACTGAGTTCTGGAGTGCGGCAGGCTCTGTGCAAAGTGCTGTGTGCGTCAGGTCTCAGACCATCCTCGCAGCAACACTGGGGTGGGGGCGGGTGCTGCCACATTTACTGACCAGAAAATGGACTCCCAGAGAGGCTCAAATCTCATCCAAGGTCAGCAAACTAAAGAGCACAGGTGGAATCAGGCTCCAAACCCCAGTTCCCCACAGTCACGAGCCTTGGCCTTCAGCCACCCTGCGTGCAGCGTCATCCTCTGAGCACCGTCACAGCCAGCCAGCTGACTGTGCTTCACCCACCCACTCATCCATCTGCCCAGCCACCCGGCCACTCCCCAGCCATGCAAACAGGCAGCCCTTCTTGAGCACCAGGCAGTGAAGACAGAGCAAGAGCCAACCACACGTGCTCTTCCCACCCCCGGCAACTGCAGATGCAAGAGAGGCCGAGTTGAAAGCGGAACCTTGGAGGGCGTGTGGGAGGGAGCCCAGGAGTGTAAACAGAGACAATCTGCTGGCCAGTGGCAGGGATGCCACCTGGAATGCACGGTCCTCACACACGGAAGCCAGGGCCTGCCCCGGAGGAGTTGACAATCTGTACAAAAGTGATGCCGTGACAGGGCTGACCCAAGAGGAAGATTGTGAAATCGAGAGAAGCTTTCTCTCCCCCTCTGTTTGGAAACTTCCAGCACCCACACCAGGGGCTCTCACGCAATCCTCTGAATGCCAGAAACTCCCACCCAGGTTTCCCAAGTTCCAGAATATTCTCTACCTAGTAGATGACTGGTCCTCTGCCTAAGGGACTAAGGTCCCTACCAACCCTGAATAACAATGGGCACTAAGGACTCAATAGATAACCACACCCCCCACCCAGTTACGCTCAGGTATCATCCCTTCCAGAGATAACCATACCCCCCACCCAGTTAACACGCTCAGGTATCATCCCTTCCAGAGTTGCTCTAGAAGGTCTTCAAGCCTCTGACCACACTCCTCCATTACTCTGCTGCTGGATTACTCTGTCCATTCTCTTTTGGAAACTGTCCCTTCCCCATCCTCAGTCCACAAATTCCAGGTGGTGGGTCACAGCCCCTCTTGGCCTGGTGGGTGAACACAGGACTCAGACCCAGACAACCACGGTCACATCACATGACAAGCGGGAAACCCAGAATGTTCCCCCATCAGCTGAGAGTGAAGCACGCTCTCCACACTGTCACCAACCTGGTGTTGTGTAAGTCTGGTTGCCAGAGGCCAGAACATGGAGAAAAACTCCCTGAAAATGAAACCACTGAAAACTCCCTGAAAATGAAACCACTGACCACCATAGCAGCACCCAGGGACAGAAGAGAGATGGATTTCGACTATACTATTTAAACACCTGGGCCCATCAATGCGTGAGACCCTGGGATGGGTCATTGTATTATAGGAGGCAGTATTTTTTTCTGTAGATGTGGAATCTGTCACTTAAAACTGAGTGAATCTTGACTGCTATGACAAAGAGTCACATAGGACCATAGGTGAAGACCAAAGTCCTAGCCGCTTCCTCCAAAAGTCTCCCTGCCTCCCCTCCCCTGTCCCTGGACACACATGGCCCTCCCTGTCCCCACTGCCCTGGACCTGCCCTCCACTTCGTCAGACACTTCAGACCTAGATATCTGGGAGGTCTCCTCTCCTGCTGGAGCATGTGAGCGTCTGAGGGGCTGAGAAAAAGCTGATGGAAACTCCTGCAGGAGCTGTGCCTGGTGGCTTGTCCATCCCAGCAGGGCACACACCTGGCTCAGGCTGTTTCCTCACCTGTCAAGGGGGCACCCTGTCACTGGTGTACTCGGCAGGCTGCAGTGACGAGTCCTGGGCCAAGCTCACCTGTGACTCTGGACACACAGATGGGGGAAGGAAAGGCTACTCGTCCCTCGGACCCCCCAGCTCTGGTCACCACGCAATGTTGTTTAGGCTTCAAAACCTTAAGGCCTTGCATTTTTTCAATAAAGCCATTAGCTTACTGTTATATTTTTAAGCAAGTAAAAGTAAACAGTGTTCTGTATGTACAACAGCCTCCACTCCCACTTCCAAGGAGGTGAGGGGGCCATCAGGAAGAACAGAATCAATGTGTTGAAGGGCTGCTAATTATTTCCAGGTGGTGGAATTTCAGGTGATTAATTAAATTAATTCCATAAAATTAACTTAATTCTTTATGCTTTTTATTTAGCACTTTATCAATTTCCTGTCATGAAGATATATTCCTCTTCTAATCAGACCTAAATGAATTTTATTTTTAAAGAAAGATGGAATTAAGAATAAAAATGACCTGTACTTCACAGCTGGCAGGAGGGAATGAGCCAGCCGCTGACAGGATAGGACCTGGGGGGACACCAAACTGCTGGCCTTACTGTTGTCTTGGGGATTTCAATCCATTGAGCTCTACAATGGCTGTAAATATGGGGTATTTTTGCTAAGACTGTAAAGGAAGTAGGCTGTCAAATCTCAGTGCAGTTTGGGAAACAGATCTTTGCAAACTAAAATTACTAGAACTTTCCAATGATAGAGACTTCTGATATGGGAGGAAAAGTGTCCCCAGGTATAGACTCAGACGTTGAACTGTTAGCTACAAAGCTCTCCACACCATCTCCATGCAGACATCACTAATTGATTGCCGCACCTGTCCCACCAAGCCCAGGCAAAGCTTCCTGATACTTCTCAGGGCATCACCCCCACCCAGAGGAGTGGACACAAGGGGCAGGATGGGACTCTGTGGAGAGTGCCGGGCAGGTGCTCAGCCAGGGTGAGGTGAACACCCCAAAGCCAGGAGCAAGTAGCCACGTTCCATGGACCAGGACAGAGGCTCCTGAACTTAAGCCTGTGTCAGGATCACTTGGGGCATCTGGACACAGACTGTAGCCCCAGAGTTACTGATTCTGCAGGTCTGTGGTGGGGCTAAGAGCCACGGGGAGGTGAAGCCCACTGGCCTAGGGCCCCAGTTTGAGAACCAGTTAGACCAAGAAGACCTGAGAATTAGTTACCTAGGGATGGGGGCTAATTAGAGACCAGTGAGTCTCAGCATCGACCCATCAACGGTGCATTCAAACCACCAGGGGAATCCGCATAGTAACCTGACTCGACTCCCCACCACCTGCTTCTCAGATTCAGATGCAGTCAGTTTGGGGTGAGGCCGACGTGGGGATTTGCTCGAAATCTCCCCAAGTGACCCACCTGTGCAACTATAGTTGCAAACTGTATAGACTACTGCTACAAACCTTTGCAAAGTGTTAGATTTCTATTTTCCTCACTTCTTGCTCTTTATGTTTTTGGCGTAAATTAGTTGTAATAGTAAATGGCTGTAACTCCAGCTCCAAGGACAGAGCCTGGCAGTGGCATTTAATAGTCGCTAGCTACACGGCTCCTTCTAGGACGGGTGACGCAGGAGCCCTAGTGCAGATCTGATGGGAACTTCAGCATCTACGGGGAGCTCCTGAAGTCACAAACACGATGCCTGAAGAAGGAATATTCAGTTAATAAATCTATGCTATGCTGTTTTGTCCAAAAACCATGTGGATAATAACTCAGCCATGTTGAAACGCTACTGTATTGTATTGGGACAGAAAAAAAAGTGAGGACTAAGGAGGGAGGAAGAGGTTTCCAGAGCTTCCCCGGCTGTGCGTCAGAGTTGGTACCACACAACAACAGCGCCAGTTCCTCAGCTGAAAGCCCTCCCCGCCTTGCAAGCCTCCATCTCAGCAAAACCAGCTCACCCTCCTGCCTTCCCTTAGTCATGTGGCCGCCACTTTCCCTGACTTTGTGATCAGCTTTGTGCCGACCGTATTCCATCAACATTGTTTAATCCCCCCGCCAGCTCATGTCTTGGGCATCACTTTCAATATCTCACAGATGGAGCTCCCCAGGGCAGAACTTGGCACAGCTGGGATTTGAACCCATTCCAGTTTGATTCCAAAGCCCAAGTTATTTTTCTTTTTTTTGAGATGGGTTAGGGTCTCAATCTGTCACCCAGACTAAAGTACAGTGGTGTGATCAATCACATGTAGCTCACAGCAGCCTCAAGCTCTGGGGCTCAAGCAATCCTCTTACCTCAGCCTCCTAAGTACCTGGGACTACAGGTGTCTGCCACAATGCCTGGCTAGTTTTTTTTGTAGAGATGGGATCTCACTGCATTACTCAGACTGGTCTTGAACTCCTGGCCTCAAGTGATCTTCCTGCCTTGACTTCCCAGAGTCAGAACTACTGGGGTGAACCAACACGCCTGGCCCTCGAGTTCTGTTCAGAAAGCCAAGCCAAGAGGAGTGGTGCCTCTGCTCACAACCAGAATCCTGGGGACCAAAGCTCCAGTCTAACCAAGTGGGAAGCTGTTGCTGATGGCCCCAGGCAGGAAATCGCCATGACATCATCACTACTGGCCTCTGGGGGAAATGCCAGGGCCCTGGCTTTGGGCACCTTGTGGGAGCCCCTGCAGGAACACAGAGCCTCCTACACAGACTCGGCCTGACCACCAGGCCTCTGGGGTGATTTGATGACCCCTAGGAGCCAGGGCACTGAGTTTGCCGGACGTGGGATCCTGGGCCAGGGAGACATGGCTGTGTGTTTGCTCTGACTTCCTTTTCACTGTGGGGCTACCTGTGGTCCCAGGGCTGTCATTGGAATCAAAGCCCAAGAAGGCAGGAGGACAGGGCCGAGGTCCCCATGGGAGCCTCAGCCCAGTTGGCAGGGCGAGGGGCTGGGAGTTCTGCTGTCCAACCCCGAGGCCACACATGATTGCAGGGCTATTTTTAAAAAGATACCAATCTCCGTGCAAGGGCCTCAGTGGGGCAGGCCCCTCCTCCTGGGGCATCTCTGCAGGCTGAGGAGGTTACTCCATCCCAATCACAGTTTCTGGGGTTGAATCGTCTTTCTCTAAATGAGTAAATTAGCTCTAATGCCCTTATTTGCTATCAACCTTATAAACCTAATACAAACCAGATGGGCCTTTCTTCCCAAACCCCCCACATGGTACGGCCCAGCCTCTTCGGGTCTGCCTTTGGCTAACAGCTTCCTGTGCCCCTGCCCCCTGCCCCCAGCCCCACAAAACAGCCCCTCTGAAAGGAAAAGGTGTTTGGATGGCTGCCCATGTAAGTGCCTCCCAGGGTCCTCCCAGCCCTTCCCAGGACCCAGCTCAGAGATGGCTGGTTTTAGGTCAGCACCACTGACACCCTTTTTTCTGTTCCTATGTCCCATAGTTTATTATTTTGCAATAAAAAGAGTATTTGTGATTTTTCATCTTTATTGTCCAAAGTAATGTTTCCATTTCTAAATCTTTACAAAAAAACAAACAACAACAACAACAACAACAAAAAAAAATAAAACAATAAAAAAACCTACAGAAGAAAACGTAAAGTCCCTTATAATCTCTCTGCAGAGGTGGTTCACATCCTGGGAACCAGCTTTCCACTCTCTGGTCTAGAGCAGACTTTTTCTGTAAGAGGCGAGGTAGTAAATGTGTGGGGCTTTGTGGATCCTACCATCTCTATTGCAGCCACTCAACCCTGATGTTGTAATCAGAAAACAACTACAGACAATATGTCCATGCACAGATGTGACTGTGCACCAATAAAACTTTATTTACAGCCCTCTAGTCTGCACCGTGCTGTGCCAGAGAACGTCTGAGCCACATACATAATTTAAAACTTGTCTACTACACACATTTAAAAAAGTAAAACAAAACAGATGAAATTCATGTTCCAAATATGTTTTATTTAGCCTGATATGTACAAACTACTTCAACATGAAATACAATATAAAGATGATTAATGGGATACTTCAAAACTCTTGTGTAGCAAGTCTTCGAAATCTAGACCTTATTGTATAGGGACATCACCTCTCTGCATGGACCAGTCACACCCTGGGGGCTCAGGAGCCACCCGTGGCTGGTGGACTTGTGTGGGGTTCAGAATCTATACGCTCCCTCAGCTTCTGCACCTTGTGTATGGCAGCACCATCCCCACTCATCACATACGTAGTACTTGGCCATAACTATTACGTCTTTGTGTTGCAGTCTCTTTTTATGTCAAATCATAAATACGTGTGATGTTGGTGAGACTGTGACTAACGGAGTAGCCTGAGATCCAGCAGACAACAGGTGCTCAGTAAGTGCGAACTGCTACGCTTGCTGTTAGCGTCAAGGCAAAGCCCCGGAAAAGCGTGGCTCTTGCTACCATCCCCATTCCCCAAACTGCAAGGGCCTTCAGAGACCAGTGGTCCAGTCCAAGTACAGGGAAGCAGACGGTCTGGCAATCATGTTGCCACCTCTGCTGGGCCTCCTTCCCTCTCCTCCACCCCCCAGGAGGGCCCTGCATCCACTTGGTGACTCCTGGGCACACAAAAGCTGTTGAGAGAGGAAGGAGGGGTGGTGAGAGTCATGTGGTCATAAGCAGAGCGCCCTTGAAGCCCAAACAGGCTTCATTAAATGCTCATGGGCCATGCCCAGGAGCTCTGAGGCCTGGGTGAAGGTGTGCATGGAGGGGTCCAGCTTTAGGTAAGGTCCACAGCCCTCCTACCTGAGGCCCCAGGCAGGAGTCAGGAGCCCCTCCTGACTCCTCCCCTCATCCTCAGGGAAGAGAGACAGGCAGGGAGCTGGGACCACCCGCCTCGGCCTCTCAGCACTTCCCAGGGCTCAAGCAAGCCTTCAAATTCCAAACGCAGAATGCCAGTCCTACCACATACAGCCTACACCTGCACACATATGCACACACACGTGTGTCCATGTTCACAGATCTACACACAAACACACACAGAAGAATCCAGATGCACACACAGCCCACACATGCACACGCACAAACAGAGACAGAAGCGTGTGCTCATGAGCACCCCCACACAGGCACACGTGGCCCCTCTGAAGGCACCCGTTCTGTGCCCACCTTCTCCCACAAAGTCTCCAGGTGAAACACAGCACCAAGAAGTGAGTCTGAATTTCGGAGCGAGGGGGGCTCTGAGACAAACACCCTCCCCTGCGCCCCAGCCTCCAAAGAGCTGGCCTGGTATCGGCTTCAGTGCAGGCTGCTTTGGGAAAGTGAGTCAGAGATGGATTCTCCAGTGGAACGACCAGAGACCCAGATGTGGCCCAGGCACATCTGGAACGTAATCTCCAGAGGGGCAGAGACATCATCTCCCTGGTCTCCCAGCATCTCCCTAACTCCAGAGCAAGGCCTGGGACTCAGGAAATATTTGTTGAGTGAAGAGGTGAGGAAGCAGATTAATGTGGGTGCTTCCCCTCTCTGAGCCTCATATCTTCTCATCTGTAAAATGGACACAACAAAGCAGCCTCTGGAGGCTGCAGACGAGGGTTGCCGTGACACATGGGGGTGCTGAACAAGAAGAAATGTGTCTTCCCCACCCAAGGCCCCAGCAGCCAGAGGGCAGGGGATTGTGCTGAGTGGCAGGAGAGAGGAAGGAGACTGTCAAGCAAGGACTCCCCAGGGCCCCCCTGACGGCTTCCTCTCACACATCCCCACTGCATTACCCAGAAGCCTCTAAGGTGGGTGTTGGTCTGAGTCCCATTTTGCAGATGAGAAAATTGAGACCTAGAAAAGTTACCAGCCCTAGTTCAAGGCCACAGACAAGTAGATGGGAGCTGGGATTCTGACCCAAGCAGCAGGGCTCATCGGCTCTCCTGGGTTCTAGCCCATCTTCCCCTTTGGGGACCTGGCTTGTGCCTGGAGTGTACACTTCAGCCCTGCAGGGAGCTTTCAGCCACCACAGGCCTTTGCTGCATCCCAGCAGCCCCAGGGCCAGGCCACCCTGTCCTGGACACTCTCAAGCACCTCCTGCACAGGGCTGGGGTGCAGCCAGGCTCTGAGCACCCCCATCTCCCTGGTGCCTAGAACTTGGCCTTGCAGCTTCCAAGGCTCAACCAGGCGGACCCGCAAGGCCGGGCCCTCCAAAGAGCTGGCCTGGTATCGGCTTCAGTGCAGGCCATTTGGGGAAAGTGAGTCAGAGATGGATTCTCCAGTGGAATGACCAGAGACCCCCCCACTCCCAGCAGCATCTCTGGGGCTCCATTCTCCTCAGGGTCCAAGAGGCCAGGGGCAGGGGACAGGCTTGGCATGAGGCCGGCGGCCGGGCTGCCTCTGCTCACTGCCCTTCTGCAAGTGCCCCTGGCTCCCTGTATAAGTTCTGAGTCCTCGGGGCTTCCCTGTGCCCCAGTGAGCAGGGCCCACCCACAGTGGGGGCCTCACCAGGACCCAGCCCTGCGTCCTGAACTGCAGGCACCCCAGGGAGCCCTACTCCCCTCAGCCTCAGGGAGGCTCCATGGCCCCCTCACAGGCCTGCGCAGGAGGCAACCAGACCCATCATCTGAGGGAGGAGGATGGAGGACAGAGCTCAGAGCAGGATGGGACGCTCCTCCAGGCAGAGAGAAGAGTTAGATGTGAACAAATAGTTCTCAGGATCCTGACTGTGAAAAGGCGGGATGAGGGAGCTCACTCGGGGATACTCCACACGCATAGGCACTGAGTGTGTGGTGAGAAAAAAATGGGGTGTGGACATCAACCATGGTAACAATTGTTACTGCTTGTAACAAGGACCATTGTCACAGCAGCAACAGTGCCAGTGATGGTGACAGTGACGGTGATGGCACCCCAGGGGCGTGCGGGCACAGCACTGACCTTCATGGGCACTGCAGGCCCCCCACCATCTCATCAGCCCATCCTGGTCCTCCTGCTCCCTTCACTGCTTCTTAACCACTGCCAGGTTCGGGCCTCCCCCCCTCAACCCCCCATGGCACCTGTGCATGCCCCGCATGAGGCCAGAGGGCATCTGGGAGAAGCAGCACATGGGTGGACGGAGTCTGCTTTCCTGGGACCACCGTTTGCCACTTCATAACCTTGGGCGGCAGCTTCAACGCCCAGACTGCTGCCTCCTCTCCAAATAGAGAAGGGGCAGTGTGGTAGGGATTAAGATTTGGGGAGTCAGGTGTTGTTCCCCCCAAAAGAGACAGCTATGTTCTAACCCCTGGAACTTGTGAGTGTGACCCTATCTGGAAAGCAAGTCTTTGCATGTGTGACTAAATTAAGAGTCTTGGGATGAGGTCATCCTGAATTAGGGTGGGCCCTAAATCCAATGACAAATGTCCCTGCAGGGCACAGAAGACAGAGTTGAGAGTGGAGCAATGCCACCACAAGCCAGGACACCCAGAGAGGAGGGGAGGGTTCTCCCCAAGGCCTCTGCGGGAGGACAGCCCTGGCTCACACCCTGGTTCTGGACGTCCCCCTGCCTGGACCTGGAGGAGGACACACCTGTGTTGTCATACGCCCCTCAGTTTTGCTCCTGGGTCACAGGAGCCCTAAGCACCCAGCCTAGTGTGTGATGCCTGCTCAGAGAGCAGCAGCTGGTCATCCCCAGGGCATGCTGAGCACTGATATGGGCCACACGCTGGCACCAGGGACAGCAGCGAACATCACGGCACATTTGTTTCCAGGCTCTGTGGAGTCACACACCGTTCTGACTCGCCACTGGGAGCCTGT
Organism: Loris lydekkerianus; assembly: GCA_963574355.1. NCBI lineage: Eukaryota > Metazoa > Chordata > Mammalia > Primates > Lorisidae > Loris > Loris lydekkerianus. The sequence continues at coordinate 26,275 of CAUYPK010030942.1, forward strand.
GCAGTGAACGCCCTCAAGAATGGTTTGCATCTCGGAAAACCCCAGCTTCTCTCCCTGACTTCTCTGTCAGGGGCTTCTCTCCTCCCTTCCTCCATCCTGGGCCTCCACCCCCTCCTTTCTGAACCTCTTTGTTTGTTTTGTTAGCTCCTCCAACCTTCAATTTGGGGACAGATTTTGGCTGCCCACACAGAGGCCCAGAAAACACATGCCTCGTTTACACAGAATCAAGGGACCCTACACCTTTCCAATCACACCAAACAATTACCAAAGCAGGACAGTGCAGACAGCTTACTGGGCTCCCCATCACCACATTCCCACAGAAGTCCCGCAGGCCCTGCCACCCTCCCTGAAAACCAAGGCCAGGCTGCTGCTGCCAGGGACAGCACCCCAGGAGCCTCAGTTTCCTCATCTATACAGTAGGGATAACCATGCTTACTTCACACATTCACCCTGGATAATAAACATCAGCTATTATTATAGTCACCACGTGCCCTAAAATTAGAGCCAGCAAGGTGGACACCCATAATCTGTCTGACTCAGGGACCCCCCAAAAGAACTGGGCTTCATGCACACAGGCCCCAGAGGCGAGCTGCTGGGCCGAAGGACTGCATGAGCGCCCAGTGCTCCACCTTCCTGTCTCTTGGGGCTCCTGGCTTTATCCAACTCTCTTGGCCAGCACAGCATCTGCCCCTCTGCATCCCTGTACCTCATACCGAGGGCCAGCACAGCAGAGAATCCGCCCCCCTCCATCCCTGCACCCACACCCAGGGCCAGCACAGCAGAGAAGCACGTTGCCTTTCAGAGAAGCCATTCAACGTTTTGGGATTGGAGCTAGCATTCTAGCACTTTCTGGAAGAGGGGACTGGAATTTGCTATGAAACTTGGAGAGGGAAAGAGGAAGAAGAGAAGAGGAAAGAGAAAAGAGAAGTGAGAAAGAAAAGAAAAATCTCTCACACTGGCTGGCACTCTGGAAATAGCCCAAAATTCTGTGCTGCAAACCATCATATCTCTCTCTCTCTCTCTCTCTCTCTCTCTCTCTCTCTCTCTCTCTCTCTCTCTCTCTCCCCCCCCCCGTCTCTATCTCTATCCCTGTCCCTATCCCTCTCTATCTCTATCTCAATCTCTCTCTGTCTCTCTCTCTCCCCCCCATCCCTATCCCTATCCCTATCCCTATCCCTCTCTATCTCTATCTCTATCCCTATCCCTATCCCTATCCCTATCCCTCTCTATCTCTATCCCTATCCCTATCCCTATCCCTATCCCTATCTCTATCCCTATCGATCTCTATCTCAATCTCTATCTCTATCCCTATCCCTATCCCTATCCCTATCTCTATCCCTATCTATCTCTATCTCAATCTCTATCTCTATCCCTATCTCTATCTCTATCCCTATCCCTATCCCAATGTCTATCTCTCTCTCTATTTCTATCTCTATCTCTATCCCTATCCCTATCCCTCTCCCTATCTCAATCTCAATCTCAATCTCAATCTCTATCTCTATCTCTATCTCTATCTCTATCTCTATCTCAATCCCTATCCCTATCCCTATCCCTATCCCTATCCCTATCCCTATCTCAATCTCAATCTCTCTCTCTCTCTCTCTCTCTATCTATCTATCTCTATCTCTCTCTATCTCTATCTCTATCTCTATCTCTATCTCTATCTCTACCTCTACCTCTATCTCTATCTCTATCCCTGTCTCTATCTCTATCTCTATCTCTCTATCTGTCTCTCTCTCACTGTTGGCAAATCGTTGTTCTGTGTCCTCAGCATTGCTGATTTGCCGGAACTCTAGGGAAGTCATCTGAGCTCTCTTTGGCAGGCAGGTGTCAGGTAAGTGGCATCAGAACCAGCGGCTGAAGTCAGCAGAGCTGAGGATAATAATAAAATAAGATTAAAAAGCCCCAAACTCAGCCTCCACCTAAGAAGAATCAACAGCCCAGGTGAGGGTGGGCCGGGGTTGTGGCCTTCTGTGTCCAGCTGTGGTCCCCAAACCCCGGGCTGTGGACTGGTGTCAGGACTGGTGCCCTGTTAGGAACTGGGCCACCCAGCGCCACCGCCTGAGCTCTGCCTCCTGTCCTATCACCCCACTCTACCCCATCCATGAAAAAATGGTTTAACAGTTTAGGGCCCGCTGGTGTCTAGGATTGCAGGATACGATGGAAGGAGAGAGGAAGAGGCCTGGCCTCTTTGTGCCTGCTCTGCAAGGGCTTCCCTCTCCCCACAGAGGGAACCAGAGGTCTAATCAGAAGAGAGGTTCTCCTAGCACTGAACCCTCAGCTCAGAGAAATATCAGGCACAGCCTCCTGGAGGAAGCAGGGGAGACTGAGTCTGGGGGTAAGGCAGGAGGCCAAGACCTCACCAAAGGTGCCCTTGGGGACTTTATCTGGACCCCTAAAAGAACAGCTTAGACCCTCTGTTGACTCACCCTAACTTGGGTGGGGCATCATCACAGAAGCTGAAGGATGTGTTGACGGCAGCCTGTGAGGGGCGGGCTGCGGCCCCCTGTGTGCACACCATGCTTAACGGGACAACCAGACCCACAGCCCCCACACCTGATCAGCTCACGCTCTGTACACACCACGCTAAACAGGACAACCAGACCCACAGCCCCCACACCTAATGAGCTCATGCTATGTGCCAGCCAGGCTCCAAGCTGGCCTTCCAGTGACGTCTTAAGTTACTTCCCTGAGAACCACAAAGGAAGCCCCGGGAGTGGCCCCCACTTAGAGGTCAGTGAACTGCGGCAGATATCTGTCTTTTTGAGATTCCCACCAGGGTATCTCTAATGCCTAGATCAGTGCTTGGCACACAGTAGGTGCTTAATAAATATTCTTGAAGCAATGATATAACCACCTGCACTATGTGTAACTCAAAGACAATGCAGGCTTGGCGCCCACAGTTCAGTGGTTAGGGCGCTGGCCACATGCACTGGGGCTGGTGGGTTCGAACCCGGCCCTAGCCTGTTAAACAAACAACAAAAATAGCCAGGCGTTGTGGCTGGAACCTATAGTCCCAGCTATAAGGGAGGCTGAGGCAAGAGAATCACTTAAGCCCAAGAGTTTGAGGTTGCTATAAGCTGTGTCACCACAGCATTCTACCAAGGGCGACATAGTGAGGCTCTGTGTCAAAAAAATAAAATAAAATAAGGCAGTGCTTGTGGCTCAAAGGAGTGGGGCACCGGTCCCATATGCTGGAGGTGGTGGGTTCAAACCCAGTCCCGGCCAAAAGCTGCAAAAATAAATAAAATAAAATAAAATAAAATAAAATAAAATAAAATAAAATAAAATAAAATAAAATACAATGCAAATAGAACTCCTGTTTGCTGAATTCTATTTAGCAAATATTATAAATCTAAGTAGCTAGATTTTCAGGTAGTGGTATTCTGGAAAATTCACTGGAAGTAGAACTTTCCTTATTCCCCTGGGGCCCCTGATTTGTTGCCCAACGGGCTTGTTGGGCTCCAAGTCTGTTCCTCACATCCTGATCCCCCTTGTGTGTCCACGAACTCTCCAGCTGAGGGGTTTGACCTTCCACCCCCAACCCAGCTCTGAGCCCAAAATCACCGCCACGGGTGCTGCGCCTCCTCAGGGTCCCGTCCTGATTCCAAAGAGTCCACCAGATTTTTTCTCCCAGAGAAAAATCAAGTCAATCTTACCGGATTAAGCACTGTATTCACACAAGGCAAATTCCGCAGGGGATGGCCTGGGGGTGGCTGAGTCCTCCCTCCGCCCACTGCCCAAGCCTGGGGCGGGCTAATCCGTCCCACATGGAGCCCTGCAGACGCTGACCTTTGCCCGTTAACCCCAGACCCAGGCTGCCCTGGCGGGAGAGCTACTGTCCGTGTCCTGGTAGCCTCCTTGACATAACTCCCCCGGGCGGCAGAGATGGCTCGATAACCATGCCACACTCTGGAGTCAAGTTAGTTAGCAGGGCACAGCTGGCAGTCCCTGCTGCCTATAGAAAAACCAGAATCCCCCAGTCATCATCCCTGCCTGTCTAAGATGCCTTTGCTCTGCAGACCTGGAAAAACAGCATCACCCAGAGCAGGGACTAGAGGGACCTAGTTGGGAAGGCTCCAAGCCCTACTATTCCCCCTGGGTCCCCGGCTCCCTGCAGGCAAGACTTGCTCCCTGTGCAAGAAGAGTTTCCACTTCCAGCTGAGGAGCCCTCAGCTCCTCCCATCTGGGCCCCAGTTTCATCACCTTGAAGCCCCCCTGCAAAGTGGGCGCCATATAGGATCCTCCTTGGCAGTGGCTGTGAAGAGCGTGTGAGCTGGAACCAAAGTGCGGGGTACCCAGAGCTGGGGCGTCACTGCCTGCCCAGAGCCGAGGCCCCTTGGCTGGAGCGTGAGCTCTGAAACCCCCGCCTTTACAGGGCAGTGGCCAGAACGATACCATGGAGGGCCTGGTACACCAGGAGTGGGTGTTGGTGCCCGTGTTTATTGCTATCACAACCGCCGCCTACCTGGCTAAAAGGGCCACCTCCTTGTGGCAGGTAGAGGTCATCCACAGGGCAGCGGGGGAGGTCTGACCTCCTGGGTGCCCTCACCCCTCCATCCCCTCCTAGGAGATAAAGCCTCACAAAGACTATCTGGGCTGGACGTGTCAGTCTGTAGCCTGTGTGAGTGCAGACGTGTCGACGGCCAGAGGCCAGCTGCCCAGGCTGCTGATAACCCGGAGACCTAGCAGGCAGAGCACACCCATGAATGGGCTGGGAGACTCCAAGGAACACCCCCGTGTGGGAGCCAACGCAGGTCCCAGGGCCCCTAACCTTGTCTTCCCACCCCCAGGCTCCAGGACATCCCAGAGGGCAAGCTGGGGGGGATGCCGGGTCCCCTGGTCCTCTTGGCACTTTACAAATCACCCTCTCACCAGGTAACGCCATCTTCCCTCTCTTCAGCACTAAACTCTGGAAATTCCATCTGTCTTTTAGGATCAGCTGAATTGGAGACGCAGGAACCCCACATCTTAGCAATTTCTTCTCAAGGTTGTATGTTTGAGGTTGCCCATCTCAACACTGCCTGTGATGCAGAACATTATCTAGACACGGCAGAAGTCTCATAGCAGTGAAGATGATGACAACCTTGCCCACTGCCTAACTGGGGGGTGGGGGGCAGGGCGGGGTGTGTCAATGGGCCAGCGACAAATTTGCTAAACCTATGAAATTGCTTTGTTTTAATTATATAACTCATCCATGTTCACAGAAGAATTGGAAACTATAAACAAAGATGAATCCCATCATCCCACATGACAGATGGGCAGCACAAGTCACCATTTCGGACAACAAAGTCCCATTGAGTCCATGAACCTGAGGTGATCAAACAGGTACAAGACGAGAGAGAGAGAGAGAGAGAGAGAGAGAGAGAGAGAGAGAGAGAGAGAGCGCGAGCCTGGATGAGGCGGCATAGCTAGGTTGACTAATGGCCCTGGCCCAGCTCGACAGGGATCGTAGGCACCAGGCCAGATAAGCACCCTCTATGCAGGCCATTTTTCCTCTGCTATCTCTTGCTGAAGTGATGCTAACACACTGTCAGCTCTCAGGGTGATGGATGGCCTGGGGCGACTGGCCCCCCACCTGCCCATGCTGACCCTCAGAGGCGCTCCCAGCACCCGCCCACAGGTCTTTTTTCCTTACGGGGGGAAAAAGTAAGCACCCCGGACTTCTTTCTGGGGCTTCACACTCCCCTGTGCACATCTATGCCCAGCACACATGTGGGGGCACCTTGGCCTCAAGTTAGAAAGCTCCCAACACTGGGAACTCAGGAAGCCCAATTGCCAGGAGTTTGCCGAGATCACGTGGCCAGACACTCAGCTTATTACTCCAGCTTCTTACTGGAAGTCTCCGTGGAGGTCACCCTTAAGTTCCAAAGCAGCTGATACACCACCAGAGTATTTGGCTGACCAGGTGGCCACCACCAGCTGAGAAAGGCCTACCCAGCCATCTGGGTCAGCTTCAGGCACCAGATCACTCATATCCCACCGTGATCTGGGAAGAGCTGACCAGTAGTTTCCCTGCCCCCAGAATCCTCCCAGGCCATCAGGAAGAGTGCAGGGTTCCCCAGTCTTAGCCAGACACTCCAGTTTCAAGCCAGAAACTTCCTGGGAAGCAAAACAGAACTAGTCTGGCAGGCTCCCCGCCGGATAAACATCGGGCTCTCTGATCCCGACCTCCAGAGGGTACCCATCTGTCCTGATCGCTCCTCAGACACATGAATGCCTGTCTCCAACCCCACCCTTCACCCCCAGCCATCTCCGGGGAATGACAAACACCGGATAGGGCCGCTGGGCCCACAGTCCGGATGCCCACCGCCTGGCCCACCGCCTGGGGCTGTTTTTGCTTGAACCCATGTGGGAAGAAAAATGTGAGAACTCCTTTTCAGAACATGGTGGCCAACCAGGGCCCGTCCAGTGCCAGGGGCCTGACACAATCGGAAAGGAGGGGCACACAGCGGAAGGACAGGGTGGGGCCCGGGTCACTGAGGGAGACCCAATGGGACAAGTTGGGCCTTTCCCTGTACTCTGCTTCCAAATGCCACAGAAAAGCACCTGGGTTCTCCTGCCCCCAACCTGGGACCCCTTGGGTGACCATTCCGACCTCCCTCTGGGGCTGCCTCATCATATAAGCCAAGTCCAGGTCCACTCTGACCATGAAAACACCAAGTTTGGAGCAACACACATTCAAGACGGACACACATGCCTTTCTTGTGCAAGCTTTCAAAGCCCTTTCTGAAAACAGACCACACCTTTATTCCGGCTCAAACGTCCTTGTTATTCTGTGGAAAGGAGAGTTTCTCCAAAAAGAGAGGCTCCCACAGTCACACCAGCCCCCCACACAATGTTCCTTCCCCAAGACCCCAACCTTTTGACAACAAAGAGCCAGCAAGGTGCAGCTTCCCACAAGGGCACAGAAGCCTCCGACTCCGAGGCAGAGCCGCAGGGACCCATCACATCTTAGGAGCCGCCCAGAAAGAAAAATCCAGCGGCCAACCCTCAGAGTTTTCTACAGGCCCCCTGGTGCCAAGGGCTGCTGGGGCAAACTCACCCGCCAAACTCACCAGACGCTTAGGGAGAAGCTGGGTGTCTTTGTGAAGAAGCAGGGACGCACAGTCTGGACTTTCAGAGGACAAGCTTTTGGGAGAACCTGAGATCTTGCTGCTAGGAAAGTTCTCCCTCATTTTTAGCGACATGACTGCGGGTAAATGATTTTGCCCTTCTGTGCAAGAAGGCGATAACGGGAGTGCCCACCTCGCTTAAGGTGTGGCTGTGGGAACCAGATGAGCTGGTGCAGGTGCTATGACCTCACAGACTTGGGTGAGGACGTGTGGGGCTGAGCCGGGACCCACCCGGCCCCTGTAGTCCATTTCCCCCACTTGTGGAAGCCCAAGCTCCATTCCACAACATCCACAGGGGCCCAGGTTTCTTCCATCTCGCTTTCCTTCTGCTCCAGGGGTTGTCCCTGTCTGCAGGGCCCGGAGTAGCTCATGCACCCCCAGGGACGGGGGAAAGGGAGCTAGGCAGAGGCAGTGGCCGTACCAGCTCCAAGGAACCCTGGAAAACAGAGTCTTTTTTTTTTTTTTAGCAGTCACAGCCCTTGTTTAAATTAGGAGTATTATTACACAGAAGAAGGGAAAACAGAAAATGGGGGTGACGAGTAGGCTCAGACACATCCCATAAGGTAAAGATTTTTATCCCCATTTTACAGACAGCAACACTGGAGCTCAGAGAGGTAAAGGAAATTGCTCTAAAGTGCAAAGCTTCTTAGAAACCGCCAGCCTCAACCACAGGGCCGCATCGCCTCCTAAGCAGCGGCCAGAGGGGGGGATGTTTTTCTCTATAGGAATCTCTCGGAAGTGGGGTGGTCATTTGGAGACAGGGTGGGTGAGCAGGGAACTGGTGAGCTGATATCCATATGTCCTCAGGGCCTCCCAGGGGAGGGAGCCCATGGTTGCCAAGGCAGAGGCAGGGAGTTCTCAGGAATGCAGCTGCTCCAGGTGGGAGGTGGCCAAGGAGGCCCTTTTCCCCACTGGTCATTTTTTTTCCTGTCTCAAAGGATTAAGATAGCAAAGAGGGAGTCTGTCAGGGAGCTAGTGAGCTCCCCTTCCCCGAGCTCCCTGCTGGGCAGTGCCTAGTGGGGCCGGGCACATGGGGACTGCTGGCTCCCAGGGCCATGCTCCACCCCAGAGGGGGTGAAAGGCACAAACCAGCCTTTAGAGTGCTCAGGTGAGAGGGTGCCTGGCGTCCAGCCCCAGTAAGCTGGCACCCACGGAGCCCTGGCCTTGTGTCCCACCCTGCACGGTACCAGGCACCTCATCCCTGACCCAAAAAGTAGGCACTCTTCCCGATAAGGAAATGAAGGGACAGAGGCATGATTAACTAGTCTGGTGATTCGGGCAGCCCCAGGGATGCTTTGAACCTAGGTTGCTGGGCACCATTCCTCCAGCCTGGCCCTACATGTAACTGTTTCTCAATGGAGGCAAAGTTCAGTGTTAATGCAGCTCAAGACCCGGTCCCAGACTCGGTGCCCATAGCTCAGCTGCTAGGGCGCCGGCCACATGCACTGGGGTTGGCGGGTTTGAACCCAATGCAGGCTACTAAACAACAATGACAACAACAACAACGATAAAAATAGTTGGGCATTGTAGTGTGCAGTCCCAGCTGCTTGGGAGGCTAAGACAAGAGAATCGCTTAAGCCCAAGAGTTTGAGGTTGCTGTGAGCTGTGATGCCACAGCACTCTACTGAGGGCAACATAGTGGAAGGGCCCCTCCCTAAAAAAAAGACCCCCCTCCCAGTAAATGCTTCCACCAAGTGTCCCTTAGGTAGGATTTCTGGAGACACCCCAGAGAGGGCTCTGGGAGTCCCGGAGTATTGCTGCCCCCGGGGGGGCGGGGGCCTCACACTACCCATGTGCAGGTCACAGCTCTGCCCTCCCTGGCTGTGCTTCCTCGAAGTCGCCCCACCTCTCTGTGCCTCAGTTTCTCCATCTGTAGCAGGGAGCGGGAGTGACTCCCTTCAGCGATGGGAGAAAGTCACCCTCAAACAGTGACAGCAGTTGGCATCACAATCCTTCTTTGTATTGTTTTTTACTTTCTCTTTACATTTAAAATTAGATCATAGCTTTTAGAAATTAAATGTAAGGGTAAAAAAGAGATGGATGAGAAGGATCTTAAAATAGATTGTAACCAACTGTAAAGAAACCTCAGTCACCCAGAAGACCAAAAATCACATCATAACAAAGACATCTGTACCAGAATGTTTATTGCAGCCCAATTCATAATTGCTAAGTCATGGAAAAAGCCCAAGTGCCCATCGATCCACGAATGGATTAATAAATTGTGGTATATGTACATCATGGAATATTATGCAGCCTTAAAGAAAGATGGAGACTGTACCTCTTTCATGTTTACATGGATGGAGCTGGAACATATTCTTCTAAGTAAAGTATCTCAAGAATGGAAGAAAAAGTATCCAATGCACTCAGCCCTACTATGAAACTAATTTATGGCTTTCATAGGAAAGCTATAACCCAGTTATAACCTAAGATTAGGGGGAAGGGGGAGAGGGAGGGGAGGGAGGTGGGAGAGGGGCAGAGGGAGGGTGATTGGTGGGATTACACCTGCGGTGCATCTTACAAGGGTATATGTGAAACTTAGTAAATGTGGAATATAAATGTCTAAGAAATATAAATAACTAAGAAAATGCCAGGAAGGCTATGTTAACCAGTGTGATGAAAATATGTCAAACGGTCTATAAAACCAGTGTATGGTGCCTCATGATCGCATTAATGTACACAGCTATGATTTAATAATAATTAAAAAAAAAGAATGAAAAAGAAACCTCAGTCGGCACCAACAGCCACACAGCTGTTCTGTGTACCTGTTGCTTGCGTGACCACGTAAGTGTATGAGAGACAAAAAGAAACACAATAATGTTTTTGAAATTACTTACATTTTAAACTGTGGTTCCTGCCTCTGGTCTAGGTGCATAATCCCAAACTAAGGGAGCCCTGTGCGTGTCGCTGAGGTCAGCCCTGGAGTCAGGGCTCCTGTGGGCCATGTACAAGGCCTGCCATCTTCTCAGAGCAAAACGGGGCAAGTGGCAGGGGCCTCATTACACAACTGAGAAAATGCCCAGGGAAGCCACTGGGCAGTGAGAGAGCCAGAACTGTACCCCCCAAGGGCATGGTGGCTGTGTCCCACCTCCCAAAGCAGACCCCAAGGCAAGGACTTGAGAATAATATTTCATTTAGAAATGATGGGCTGAGCAGAGAAGGCTGCTGCCCTGGATTCAAGGGGGCAAGGCCTAGCTGAGGGCAAGCACAGCTTGGTCCTTGGGGCACCCTAGGAGTCATGGGGGACTTGCCCCGAGGCACTCAACAAGGGCTGAGGGAATGGGGAAGTGACCCCCTGGCTCCCATGGTCAGTGAGTCCCAGGCACTTGGTGGGGGTCGGGGGGAAGCTCAGGAGGCCCCAGGCCAAACCCTGACTTGGTCGCATACATGGGTCAAACAGAAAACTGCCTGGGCCAGCCAGCCTGGGTGAGTGGATCCCACACATTTTAAGGAATATCCCCTATAACAAAAAAACAAGCGATAAAAATAACTGAATTTTAGAAAAGACACAAGGATTATTTCACCAACACGTCTCCCGTAACTGTTGCCTTTGCATGGTGCGGGCAGGGTGGGCACCTGCACAGGGCTTCCTTCCCCCCAGGCCCTGCCTCCCCCAGGCATCTGTGGTTTGCCAGGGGATGTCAGCAGGGGATGTCAGCAGCGTCCCTCAGCAGCAGGCAGCAGCTGTGACCACCTAGTCCTGGCAAGGCCGTTGTGGATAGAAGTCCCTCACTTCTCGGTCCTCAGGATTGTGGACTGACCCCAACTTGGGGCCTTGCCTTTTTATATTCAAATTAAGGTTAACAAGTCCACAGGGAGAACACACCCACATCCCAGCCAACATCTATGTGCTGCTCGGGTGGTTGGACTTGGGGCCTCCATGGAGACACCTGCTCCCACCCTTAGCCCACCTGGGATGTGCAGGGGCAGAGGTCCGACCCCAGGTGATGACCATCCATCTGCACATCTCCTGCCCGTCTCATGTCCAGTCCCCACACTCACAGGCTAGGACAGGGTGGCAGGAAGGAGTTAGCGGCCCCACTTCCCTTTCACATTTTCTTCCCTCAGTAGCCTGCCCCACCCACTGTCTCCACCTTTATCCCATCAAAACCTGCCCTTGAAAAAGAATGTGTTGGCATCGACCACACCTGGGGTGAGCCAGGTGGGTCATTGGGTGATTGCCCAGAGCCAGAGGGGTCCTCACAGACAGGAGCTGTGTGGCCATTTCTGCTAACAGTGAGGAGCTGCTTCCCTGGAGCTCTCATGGCAGTCCGGGTTCCTGCCCCAGCGACAATGCACATGCCGGGACGGGGTGCTCACCCAGCACTGCTTGTGACCACAGAGCACGAGCAGCGACTGAGCACCTGTCACCGTGAGGGCAGAGTGGATGGCAACAGCAGCGGTGTTCCCAACACAGAGGGCTCTAGCAGGGGTATCCAACAAGATGATTTTGTGAGACTCTTCTTGCCTATCTGTGGTGCCAGATACCACAAAAAGTATACAGGGGCCTTTTTTTTTGCTCACCAGCTTCTGATCGAGCCGTGTGTTTACTGCGTGGCCAGCTCCCTGTCTTTTCCAGTTTCTGGAAGCCACCTGCTCTCCCAGCTCCTGGCCCCTTCCTCCATCTCCGAGGCCACCGTGCAACATCTTCAAATCTCTCTCCCTCGCCCATCTTGTAAAAACCCTTGTACAGCCAAACCCATATCTGTGGGTTCTGAACTCACAGATTCACTCAACCAACTGCAGATCAAAAAATACTAAAAAGAATTGAATGTCCGCCTCTGTACGAACACATCCAGACTTTCTCTGGGCTATCATTCCATGAATAACACAGCATAATTCTTAACATAGCACTTACATTCTACTGGGTAGTATAAGTAATCCAGAGATGATTCAAGTTTACAGGAGGAGCATGTAGGTTCCGTGCAAATACTACATAATCCTCTGCAGGGACTTGAGCTTCCATGGATTTTGGTATCTTTTCGGGGGTCCTGAAACCAATCCCTTGTGGATACCCAGGGATGACTATAATCTCATTGGGCCCACCCAGATAATCCAGAATAATTTCTCTAAGTTAAGATCTTTAGTTAATCACTTCTGCAAGTGCCCTTTTACCATGTGAGGTCACAGATTCACAGATTGCAGGGATGAGGGCTTGGGCATGTTTGGGAACAATTGTTCTATAGACCACAGGCTCCCCAGTCCCCCCACCCCCAGTTACTGCCTCCACCTTCTTATCTCAAGCTGTACTTCTGGGGAACCCCAACTGTCCCCTGAGATAATGCAAGTCAGCATGGGGCTCCCCTGAGTCACCCTGCCCACGTCCTCGGGAGCCCACGCCAGCCCTTTGCAAAGACTCTGACCTCATGCAGTGTGACTCCCAGTCAGATCCCACAGCATTCCCCATCTGCCAGTGCTCCCTGCAACTCTCATGTTTGGGCTGGCTGCTATAAAACCAAGTTCTGCCTCAAAGTAAACTCTACTTAACCTAAAAGAAAGACCCCCACATGAGAAAATACTGCCTGATTTCCCCCAAACTGGGGAGAACCCCTCTACATCCATCCACCAACTGGGATCCCACTGGCTGTCAGACACAGGCAGGACAGGATAGACACGTGCTCAGCTGAGGAGATGAGGCCACAGCAAATGGATCAGAAGAGAAGACTGCTCCCTGAGCTCTGGGACTTGGTGCCTGACTGCCCCATGGTCAAACCCCAGCTCTTCTGCTTCCTAACTCAGTGAGACTGCGCAACCCATTTAGCTACTCTAAGCCTCCACCTCCCCGTCTGTGAAATGCCTGGTGACATTTACCTCCCTCCAAGAGTAATATTCAAAATGCCTAACAGCCTGTACAGAGCAGGCATCAACCAGCCCAGGTAGGGGCCAGACGATTGGGGAGGCCCAGCCTGGAGAGCTGACAACCGGCCCCCCACCCTGAGTGGTTATGCAGCTCTGCTGAGAGAAGGCGGGTCAAACACTCCAGACACAGGACAGCGCCTGCAAGCTACATAGGCAGGTCAAATGGTTGTTATTCCACCAAACACCATCAGCTTCTATCACATTGCTAAGACCAAGTCGCTCAGCTGGATTCAAACTGGGCCTTTTGAAAGGCAAGTTCAAATAATTGCCTGGGAAGCCAGCATCGCTGATCAAATGCTGGGGTGCTGCAGCAGCAGCCAAGGCCACGCTTGAGGAAAAGCCAGAACTGGGTTTGGCCGTGGATCGGCCATGTCTGGACTTTATCTTGCAAATCAAAACACGCCTCACTCTAGGCTCACACCAAACTGCTTGGGGACAGCCACAAACCTCGGCATCTGCTTGTCGGACAGGGGGCCATGTAAAGAGGTGTCTCTGAAGCTAGGGTGCCCAGGAGGTCAGGAGGCCACTGGCACCCAAGCAGGGGCTGCTGTGCCCAGTGAAGAGAGGACAGAGGGTGGTGGGCAGAGAACAGATGGCCCCTGGCTGGTTCAGAATCTCAGGAAGAGCTCGGGACAGAGTGACCTAGAGCCCAGAGAGGAAAGTGTCCGCTGCATCTGGGCCAGTTGAAGCCGGAGTCCAGCTGTCCTGTTACCTATTAGGGGACGTGAACTCTGCAAAGTCCGCCGGGCTTTGAAGACCAAATGTGGATGATTCCTATGCTCTGAGTCACTCTGGGAAAGAGCATTCACGGACCATGTGCCTATGGCCCCTTCTTTTTTCCCATTTTGTTCCCCCGAGTTCCCATTCCGTCTTGCGTCTCCAAGAAAATGAGATGGGGCCGGGCCCAGTGCCCTCACTCCTATAATCCCGAGGTGGGTGGATCACTTGAGCTAAGGAGCTCGAGACCAGATTGAGCAAGAGTGAGACCCCGTCTCTACTAAACATAGAAAAACTAGCTGGGCATGGTGGCAGGCACCCGTAGTCCCAGCTACTCAGGAGGCTGAGCCAGGAGGCTCATTTGAGCCCAAAACTTTGAGGTTGCTGTGAGCTATGATGATGCCACAGCACTCTACACAGAGTCTGTGAAGGAAGGAAGGAAGGAAGGAAGGAAGGAAGGAAATTCCTCAGCCTCAGGGATTCTGGCTGAGAAACAGAATGGTGGAAAACGACAGGATGGGACAAGGACGCAGCGCTACCCCTCTGACATCTCAGGGCCAGTCTCCCAGAGGGCACCTTCTCCAGGCAGCCCCAGGAGACAGGAGAAGTTTGAAGCTGATCCACAGGGAATTCAACCACAGCTTCTACACATCGTAGCAAAACAAGATCTGTGGAACCCTTAGGGGTGAGCCCTTCACAGCCTTTTACTGCCCTCCCTCCTCACAGTGCCCACAAAGTAGGTCCTATGCATCATTCCCGCTTTACAAATGAGGAAACTGAAGCCCAGAGAGGCCAAGTAACTTGCCCAAGGGCACACAGCCAGTAAGTGGAAGATCCCAGGATGACCCTCTGGTCTATGAGATGATCACATAGACAAACTCAGACGCACAGAGAGATAAAGCTGTGGACTTACAAGATAGGACGTCTTCCCAATGACGTCAGCCCAAGAATGTAGCCGGGCAGAGAAGTTCTCCGCTCTAAAGCAGAATTGGGGCAGCCACAGTGGCTCACACCTATAATCCTAGCACTTTGGGAGGCTGAGCCAGAAGGATCGCTTGAGGTAAGGCATTCAAGACCAGCCTGAGAACAGTCTACTAAAAATAGTAAAACTAGCCAGGTGTGGTGGTGGGTGCCTATAGACCCAGCTGCTCAGGAGGCTGAGGCAGGAAGATCACTTGAGCCCAGGAGTAGGAGGTTGCATTAAGCTAAGATGACACCACTGCGCTCTAACCTGGGGGACAACCTGGGCTATCTCAAAAAAAGAAAAAGCACAATGGAAAGATTTTTCTAAAACAAGAGCCTGAAACCAGGGCCACTCCATCTAACCTTAGGAGGGGGATGGATTTAACCTAGAACAAAACGCCCCTCCCCCACCTCAGACACATGTGTCCCTGTAAGCCTCACAGTGGGGCTAAGTGGAGCCTGTAAGTAAAACGCTGTGGTTCCACTCACAGCCTGAGCAGATGCTGGCAGAGGCCTGCCCCCGGAACCATCCCAGTACCTGGACATATCAGTACTCAGACAACTTCAGCTGCCAGGGCTGGCACCTCTGTGCCTGAGAGCTTCATAGTATACTGGGTTGGACAGCGTCCCCTCAAAATCCTGCCTGGAATCTCAGAATGTAACCTTATTTATAAATAAGGTATTTACAGGCATAACTAGCTAAGCAAAGATCAAACTAATCCCCGTATGGACCAACTCAATGCATAGAGACATAATAACTCATCTCACAAGAGACTGATGTATATACCAGAACACATGAAGTGGGGTCTCTGCCTTTCCAGAAACTGGAGTTGTCCCTCCTCCCAGGCTGGCTGACTGACACAGACAGACATCAGAAGGCAGCTGGGTCATGAGGTTTTGATGATCCTATAGACTGAGTCCCAAATGTGTCCCCCTCTCGCATTCCCACCAAGGGTAGAGACTGTCTCTGTGTTGTTTACAGCTATATTTCCAGGCACAAAGTAGCTGTATTATACATTAGCAGAATGTCAGAGGCTGTGCTGCACACACTCCCAAATCTCAATGTCCCGGCATAAGACAAGTTTGTGTCTCACAGACATGATTTTCCCATGTGGATGTCGCTGGTCAGCATTCAGTCTGGCCCCATGGTGGTTCAGGAGCTTGGATCCTTCCACTTGTGGCCTTGCTATCCATGAAGAACTAGTCTTCAGCTCCCAGCCAGGAGATGGGGAAAGACAGGGAGCATGGTGGACATGACCCACTTCCTAAACACCTTGGTGTGAGCTGTGAGAACTAGTTGCATGTCTCCACCTGGACATGTGGTCCCAGGCCAGACAGCCTCCCCCCCCAAGACAGCTCTATGCATGCAAAGGAGAGTGCCAGGGAGGCTGCCCACAGGAACCTGATAAATGTTCGATTCATTAGTCAGCATACTAACTAGCAAGGAACAAACCAGCTTGGAAAAGAGACCCCTTCAGTGCCTGTTGACATGTTGAGCTGGAGCAGAGTGCTTGTGGTGGGATAGTCGGTGAGGATGTGGGGAGACTCCCCGCTGTGTCTACCCTCATCCCTAAGTGTCACCACTGTGGGAGTCAGAGGCAGCCAGCACCCCATCCTCTGCCCGTCTCAGATGGGAGGGGGACATGCCCAAGGTCACCAGGCAACTTTGTTAGGGAAGAGCTGGCCTGGCTGCCTGACCCCCAGGCCATTGCCTGGGCCCTCATTGTTCAGCTAATTACCGCAATCCCAGGCCTGCCGAGTATCTGCGTGGGGCCCTGTGTAAACATTTCCTCTTTGGCAGAGCAGGAAATGGAGGGATAGGAGGTCCAGTGACTTCACAGGCTCCTGCTGCCCTGCCCATCACCCCAGCCAGCCTGGTGCCTGCCCAGGCCCTCCCAAGCCTCCTGAGTTGGTCAGAGCAATGGCCAAGCAGCCAAGTGGCCCCTGCCACCTCCTGCACCCTGGATCATTCTCTGCTACCTCCAGGCTGGGTGTTCTTGGCAAGGTCCCTCAGCCTCTCTGAGCTTCCTCTGGGAGTTGGTCGTGTGGACCAAATGGCATGACGTGGTGAAGCATCTGCCACAGGACCAACAGAGAGTGGGCTTGCACCAGGCTGCACTGTTGTTTTCAAAGATTTTTTCAAAGGACTATTCACTGGGTGGCATACTTTAAAATGGCTAACTGCACATTATGTAATTTTCATTTCAATAAAAGAAAAGATTACATATTTGGCTTTTCCTTCTGCTTTCTGCCCATCAGCACTCAATGGTTAATTGTACGTTACGTGAATTTCACCCCAATAAAAGATTATTCATTTTTCTTCTCTGCTGTCTGCCCATCTCCACTCACACTCACACATCTCACTCACACTCATGCACACTCTCACTCACACAGCACAAGACCAGCCACTGAGCCCAGGAGAGACCTAGAGACACAAGGAGGATGTGGGGATGATCCCCCGAAATTCTCTCCCTGGAACCCACTGTCCTTGGGGGGGGGGGGGCTGTCAGCAGATAAATGCTCTCACTGGATCCCAGGGGAAGACAGGTGCCGGGACAGGTGCAGTGAGATGAGAGAGGAAGAGGGGGACCGCTGACCCCTGGACACCCCCAGACCTGGTGGGCCACACTTGGGGGAGCCTACTCTATCCTAAGCAGGAGTGGCCAAGGTGAGGGGGAGTCATGAGTGAGGGAGGGAGCCCACCTTCATGTTTGTCATCGCCTTGAAAACTTACAACAACCTTGCAAAGGCAGACTATGTCTCCAGCCTGCAGATGAGTAAACCAAGGCTCAGATAAACAATGAGCCCAAGGTCACAGAGCCAAGAGTCAGCCTCAGTTCCACCCCTAAGCCAGAGATACATACACGCTGCAGATCTGGCTAGGGCCACCCCTGTGTCCGACACAATTCATCAGCCTTTCAAAGACCTGCTCGGTCCTAAGCAATGGCTAGGAGCCTCTACACACAACTGATTCTGGACTTTTGTGCTGAAAGGAACTCCAGGATGAGTTAATCTGGCACCCCATTTAACAGAAAAGTAAACAGACCAGAGAGGTTAAGTGACTTGCCCGAGGTCACACAGCTAATTAGGACCAGACCAGACCCACAGCCAGGCTTCCTGCCTCCCACCACCCCACCCCGGCTTCCCTGGGCGGGGCAGGGTGATTCTGGATTCAGTGCAGACATCTCCAAAGTAGCCCTGCTGATTCCCGGGGTTGTGACACCTGCAGGCAGCAGCAGCTGGAGCAAATTCATCAGACTTTCCCACATTTTTAGATCTCAAGGTTCATTCTTGAGCTAGTCAAAAATCTAAGACCCATAAAAATCCCTCAAAGTTCTGAAAAGAAAAACGCTGCTTTGAAACATAAGCAACAATTGTCCAATTGCCCATGCACCAAATCAAGTGATTTTTCTCCTCGTGTGGACTGTGGGGTTTTTGTTTTGTTTTGTTTTGTTTTAATCTCCCATTAAACTTCAAAATTCAGTTAAGGGGAAAAAAGGTCCTTCCGCTGGGTACAGTAAGAATCGGGCTGCCGGGGATTGGCTGCCCTCTGCTGGACAAAAGGGAGCAGTGCCAATTCCACGGAGTTCAGTTCACAAGGGGCTTGAAGACAATCAGGGTCCCCGTCCACCCCCAAATCATCATGAATCCAATGGGACACTTTTGTGCTTGTCATAGGAGTCCAGTCTGCATCCTAGTAACAGCTTCTCAGAACTCAGAAACTATTTCACAGTGTGATCCAACATGCGCATTCACACAGCTGTGCCCTCTGTGCTGGGCCCCCTCTGGGTCTTGTTCTAGATGTTGCAGCCATGACCAGGATGGTGCAGCCGTGACCAGGACAGAGACGGCCCTCCCTGACGCAGGAAGCCCCTCCAGCTGAGGCCACAGAAAACAAGTAAATTAACAATTTAACAAATAGCAAAATAACGAACAGGTACATGGTTGACAGTGCTGTTGACAAACAAGTCACAGGGGCAGCTAACGGAGCGGCCCTGGGGGAAGGGGTTGACACGGCCAGGGCAGGGCCCTCTGAGCCGAGGCCAGGCCAGGGTGGGGCTATGTGAGGCCAGCAAGTTCCCAGCAGCAGGGGTGGCCAGTGCAGAGGCTCAGAGGAGGAGTGCTTGGCTGGTTGGAAGGAGAGCAAGGGATATTCGGGGTATCTAGGATGGAGTGACGGTGGAGGAGCAGGGAGAGACATGGCCGGGTAGCCATCCCAACAGCCCCCCTGGCCATCTGGCTCAGAGTCGTGTCCAGGTAAACATTCCAGACAATCATGATGTGTTCAAGTTTTTCCCAGGCCCCAGTGAATAGAGGGACCCCTTGAGGACTGGACCTCAGGGTGGGACAAGGCTACAGATGACACAGCTCAGGCTGGGAAGACTGGAGCTCCCAGGAATCAGCAAGGGTATGGGGACTATCTCACACAGTCCCCTTGAGCAGCAGCCGTGGTGCTGACCCCTCATTTCTAACAGCACTAACTCCCTGCCAAGCCTTTTGTATGAGTTCCCTCCAAAGTGCATGTTCTCCTGGAGCACCAGTGTGACTTCACTGGGAAGCAGGGTCATTGCAAATGTAATTAGCTAAGGTGGGGTCGTACTAGAGTAGGGTGGGCCCTGATCTGCTGACTGATGCCCTTAAGAAGCCCATAGTGAGAGAGAGAGCCACAGAGAGAAGGCCACGTGGAAGGCAGGTGGAGATCAGCACACCGCTGCCACTAGCCAGGGAACTCTAAAGACTGTCACAACCCCCTGAAGTTACAAGATGCAGGGAGGATTCTCCCCAGGTCCTCAGGGATACAACACACAGAAGACACCTTGATCTCAGACTCCCAACCTCCAGGATGTGAGAGAAAAAATTCCCTCTGTCTAAGCCCCCAGTTTGAGGTCATCGGTGACATGACCACAGGACTCTCACACGCCCTTGACACGAAGGCCACATCAACATGGCAGCTCCCCACAGCTGGCGCTCTCCTCTCTCTCCCCCCACTTTGCAGATGAGGAATCAGAGGCTCCAAGGGGTGAAGGACCCAGTCATCGCTCAGCATAATGGCAGAGCCTGCCCTGATTCCCGGGCACATGCACACCCAGCCAGGGCTATTCCAAGGTTAGCTGCTCCATGATGAAGGACTCCTCACGGGTCCTTCAGCCCCATCACAGGAAGGACAGGAAGTCCTGCTTTCTGCGGTGAAGATGACCCATCACCTCCTGGGCCTGGCCTGGGCTCGGGAGGGGACAGTCAGCAGAGCCGCTCCCCCGCCTGCTGAGGTGGTGCTCCCCTTGCTCTTGGGAGCTGCATCCCCCTGCCCAGCCCAGAGGAAAGAGATAACACTGACATCACACATTTGGGTCCTGAACAAACAGCTAAGGCTGCAAAACAGGGGAGGAGCACCTGCCTTACCAGCCCGAAGCTCCGGAGACCTAGCACAAGGCTGCCCCCAGCAGGCGCTGTGCCACACACAGCCCTTTAACACCAAGAGCCAGCCCTGACGGGCGCTGTGCTCAGGCCAGCTGCTGAAGTACTAAGCACTTTCTGCACTTCTTCCCAAGACACCGGAACACTGTGCAGTCTGTAGGGTTCAGGATGAGAAGTTAAGACTCAGAGAGGTCCAGCAACTTGTCCAAGGTCACACAGTCCCTCCCCTTGAACCTGGGCTGACTCTGGTGGAATGTGCTGGAAGTCACGCACTGTCTGTCAGCCCCTCAAGCCCCTGTCATTTGCACCATTAAGCCTCAGGGTAGTGTGTTACACAAACTCTTGATGCCATCTGCAGTCACCCCTAAGCCACCAGCTGTGGTTTTGGCTCTCCGGCCAGGCTCAGCTTGTGGCACTCCTGCCTTCTGAGCCCCACCTGGTCATCCATGTGGAGGGGACCCCTGTGGAAAGCTATAGCTGGGGAGTAAACAGCCTTCTGGAAGCTTCCAAGCACTTGGGCACAGGCAAGTTTCGTCTCAGCAACTGGGGCTCTCATAAGACTTCTGAGTAAGAGCTCTGCCCTGTCACCCTGCCACCCCCTCCACCCCCTGAATCTGGCCAGGCTGGGCCAGTTGTGCTGGGCAGAGGCCCCAGGGTCCAAGGCCACCCACTGCCCTTCATGCAGTCTCCTCTCAGGAAGGGGCCCTGCCTCACTCTGGCTGAGGTCAGGAAGACAAACAAAGAACAGCTGACCCCTGGCGCCAGGGTCAGAGGCCACCAGTTTGCACTCAGGGCCAGGAGACAGGAGGCTGGTGCCTGCCCAGCACATCAGCCCCTCTGAAGGACAAGGAGGCAGGGGAGAGCTCAGTGCATGACGAGGTCTTTCCCTTAATACAGGGGGCCAGGAGGAACGCAGAGTCGCAGGCCACCAGCCCCACAGGGCCCTGCTCTGTGTTGGGACGTGCCGCCCTGTGGGGCTTCTGTGTGCAGCTCAGTGAGAGACCTGGGCCTGGGGCCAGGGCCTGGAGCTGCCACAGCTGACGCCCCGCAGCCCCTGCCCCTGGCAGAGCCACATGCACCTCTCCACAGCCCAGCCTAGCAGGCGCGTCCCAGAGAACTTCCCTGAAGAACGCTTTGTGCCTGGGAAAATGGCCTCGCCCGTCACACAGGAAGCACCCCCAAATGTCAGCTTTCCCCAAACTACGTTTACCATGAAATGATAAAGAGAGAAAGTAAGGCTGAGCCACACCAATTGCTAATACTTGTTTATTTGTGATGAAGAAACACGGCAATTTCAAATACAGGGCACCCCAAAAGTCAGCCCTGAAGTCACCAGGTGTAGACAAAATGGGAAATTCTAGCTCAATGTATGTTTATTTACACAATAGTCATTATGGAATTTACAAAGAGGTGGCCAACACATAGGGAGTATTTTGTAAACATTTTGTAAAGTTTGTAGAGACTATTTTGTAAACAAAGATACATTTACCTCCAGCTTCCCCTTCTCCCTGTGTACAGGGACTTCCGGGTCGACTTTTGGGACACCCTGTACTTTAAGCCAATATTTTACAAAACTAATAACAGATTATTTATTTTGTGTCTATCATGAAGTCTATACTATATTACATTTTATAAACTATTATTATATTAATTATATAACTACATAGTACTAGATAACTATGGTTGATTACATATTAATTACTACATAACATGATAATGAGCATAACAATCTGTTTCCCAACGCCTTCTTTCCTAACAGCTTCACTGAGTCATAAGTCCACACGTCACCAGCAGCATCATGTTACAGCAGGTGTCAGTGTGCCACTTCTTCCTGCTGAGTGAAGTTCCACCCTAAAGACTTGCTGCTGTTTATTTGCCCGTTCACCTGCAGAGGGACCTTGGGTGACTTGCATTGTGGGCCACCTCTCCGCCATCACCTCACTGTGGGCCACCTCATGTGGGCCACCTCGCCGTGGCCACCTCGCCGTGGCTCTGCTGTGAACCTTCCTGTCCAGGTCTCTGGTCAGACAGGCACTCCCAACCCTCTTTCACTCCACATCTCCTGTGCCCGGTGAGCATGTGCTGGCTCTGACGGTGTCTCCATAGTTGGTGTTTTCAGGAGCTGGTGGACTGTTCTCCATGCAACTACGTGACAGTGACCTAGCTCTCAAGGGGCCCTACCCCCACCTCCCCCAGTTCCATGACAACTCCAGGACAGGGGTATGATATTGCCAATCCTGCCCCCATCCCACAGATGGGAAACTGAGGAACAAAGAGGCAAAGCAACCAGGGGAGCGTTGGGACTCCGTCCCGGCTGTCACAACCCAGAGGCCACTTGTAAAGCCCTGCCCTGACCCGCCCTAAGTCTCCTCTGGGTGCCGACCACAAGCCAGCGCTGAGCTGGTGCTGGGTGCTCAGCGGCTCCCTACCCTGCAAAGCCCACACACCTCAGGTGTAACATGTCTTCCTCCGGGCCTCCCATCCTGACCTGTCCCATCCCCCCAGGCCATGGCCATAATTAATTCACTCCCATCAGCACTTTCCAGCAAGCTCCATCAACCGAGGAAAGGAAAGCACTTCTCACGCCCTGACATCTGAATGTGCCAGGGAGGAAGAGGGGTGGGCCTGGCTGGGCCTCCCTGGCTCCACTGCCCCCAGAGGTCTGGGGCAGCCTCAGGCACAGCTGGAGATGCAGGGAGCTGCAGGCAGGCAGTGGTACTGTGGGAACAAGGGGTGGCCGCAGTCCTCCAGGTTGCAGGGGGACACCTTTGAAATACAGCACTGCATTTCAGACCCCAGGGACAGGGCCTAGTCACTCTGACACTTTAGGCTTGTGAGACTCAGCCAGGCTCCCCCCAACCTGGTGGGGGGACTGTGGTCAGCCCAGAGCATTGGAGACACTGCCCAATTAGAATGTGGGGAGACTACTGTGGGATTTATCCATCCTCGCTCAATTTTTAAAATTTTATTCTGAAGCTTCTCAAACACAGAGAAAGTTAGGGATAAAAGCAAATGAATCCCGTATAGCCACAACTTAGACTCAACAATTGCTAGTTTTTTGCCAAATTTTCTGCTAAGCAGATAGATATTATTGAACCATTTTAAAATATCTTACAGACATCCTGACACTGGGGTAGGCATCTCCAAAAAACAGAATTACTCTTTTGTTATTTTGGGGTTTTTTAAGAGATGGGGTCTTATGCTATTGCCCGGGCTGGAGTGATCACAGCTCACTGCAACCAGGAGCGCCTGGCCCAGGCAATCTCGCCCCTCAGCCTCCTGAGTAAGGATGTTCTCTGTGTGAGCACGCTACTATGACCTCACCTAGCAAAAATCCCGATGATTCCCTAATGTCGTCTAATACCCATCCACATTCGAATTCCCCCAGTTCCTCCCCAGATGTCTTTGATGGCTGGCTTTCCAAAGCAGGAGCCATCATACTTGGCTGTTAACCTCTCTGATTTCATTTAGGGTGTCTACGGTGGAGAGAGAGCACCTCTCTGCCTCCTCTCTGCCTGAATGTTTGCACACAAGTCCTGCTGAGGGCTACTCTAGGAACCTGTCTCAGCCAGCCAGTTGAAGGGCTCCCCAGGTAGCCTTTCCAGAAACCTTACCCAGGCACTGGAGCTGCTGCCCAGGGGGAAATCACCCCTACTTACAGATGTTTCCCATTGCCTGAGGCTCCCTCAGATCCACATGCCCTCCCCTTTAAGATCAGGAGGCATGGGCTAAGATCATCCAGCGTGGGAAGCAAGTGAGGCATGGGCCTTTATGTGATCTTCCCTGCCCACTGTGGGCTGAGTAGCCTTGGGCCACTTCA
Source organism: Loris lydekkerianus (assembly GCA_963574355.1). Lineage (NCBI taxonomy): Eukaryota > Metazoa > Chordata > Mammalia > Primates > Lorisidae > Loris > Loris lydekkerianus. Next base: position 50,161 of record CAUYPK010030942.1, read on the forward strand.
TCCCCTAGCCACCCCGCCTCAGTTTCCTCAGCTGCAGGATGGGTATAATCAAGCACCATCCTCACTGGGTCAACATGGTACCTAGTTGTGAATAGTCCATTAAAGTGCTATGATTGTTGTCATTTTACCATAAAGTACGTGATTTGCTTGTTATTAGAGTAATTAAATGTGCTCCCAGCCACTCAGAAGCTATTTAGAAATATCTGATTCATTAAAAAAAAAAAAAGAAATATCTGATTCATTCCAGATCTTGAAATCATAAGTAATAGCGACTTTATACATATATTCTTGATTAAATCTGTAGACCAGCCCGGAAGGGAGGATTCTATCAGACCAGGACGCCTAGGTGCAGAGAGTGGGGAAGAAGTGTCATGCCCCAGGACACACAGCTGGTGCAGCCTGGGACCTGCCCAAGGTCCCCATGTCTTGGAGGATTTGGGATGGACCCAAATGCATTTCATTTGAGATGCACCCTGGGAGACTCCCAGGTGTCACACATGTGCTCACTGCTTTGCTGGAAAGAGTTCTCAGGGCCGGAAATCTGGACCTGTTGTCTCAGCTCCACTGGCTCTGCCACGCATCAGCCCTGGGAAAGAGCTGCAGAAACACAGCTTCCAGCTCACGGTTCCCATGCAAATCACTCCCAGAGCTGGGGAAAGTGCGAGGCTTTCCGGGGGCCACAGCCCTTCCTTTTCCTCTCCTTTCCAATTCAGGAACTGAGTTTAGTTCCTTTCCCCAAAAAATGCTGGGCAAAAGAGGAAGCAGTTTCTGCCCCTGGCAGCCTGTGCAGGCCAGGCCTGGGTGGGCTGCTGGTTTCCTGCCTGCCCTTTGCCCCCGGTCACCTTGCCTATCCTCCACGAAGGCACTGACCACTTCAGCCCTGCGTTCCCACTGCTTCTGCCAGGCAGCCCACCCGGATTTTACCACTCACCAGCCAGGAACAGGCCTAAAGGTGGCCAGAGTGGGGAGAGGCATCTCCTGCAAAGCAAGTGGGTGAGACTCACGGCCAATGACAGCCATCTGTGTCAATGCCGGGAAACCCTCAGGACAGGTGACCCCGGCAAGAGACCAGGAGACCAGGAATGGAGGGTGAATAGAGAAACCCATTTCGTCCTGTAGTCTTTCTCACTATTTGAAATGAGTTTTAGCCTCTAATGATTGCCATTTTGAAATCTTTTTTAAAGTGGAAAAATTAAATAATATGAACCCCTGGAGGGCAGAGACCAAGAATAGCCATCTGTTCTCCCCCACCCCCAGGGCCTCCAACAGAGAAGAATTTTAGTATCTGTTTGAAAAGAGAGGGGCTGGGGATGCCAGGGGGTGGGGGGGGGAGAAAGCACAAGAGCCCAAGATAGGCTTGGCACCTGCCGGGAGCCAAAAACCTAAGAATAAGCTTATCAGGAATATTCATAGCCGGTTTAACAGGAATAGTCACAGCTGGAAAGCATTTAAAGGCAAGTAGGGCATTGTTACCCTTGGCGGCACCTATAGCTCAAGCATCTAGGGCACCAGCCACATACACTGGAGCTGGCAGGTTCAAATCCAGCCCAGGCGCGCCCAACAACAATGACAACTACAACCAAAACAAAATAGCTGGGAGTTGTGGTGGGCACCTGTAGTCCCAGCTACTTGGGAGGCTGAGGCAAGAGAATCACTTAAGCCCAGGAGTTGGAGGTTGCTGTGAGCTGTGATGCCACAGCCTGTACCCAGGGTGATATAGCTTGAGACTCTGTGTCAAAATCAATAAATAAATAAAATAAAATAAAGAGCCCGGGATAGCCTTTTGGAAAAATGTATTCTAAGCATTTCCTAAGTGGAGCCAGCCTAACAGGCCAAGGCCTGGGGAGACAATGTGTGCAGGGTTGCTGCAGTGAGGGGAGGGCACGGCAGGAACAGGGAACCCGCAGAGCTGCAGCCAGCATCCTCTGTGGTAGACACCCCTGTGGAGACCCAGAGACTGTGCACGCTCCACTCCGCGATCCTCAACTTTCTCACTGACTGCAGCTACCATTTCTCAGATACCAGGTGGAAAAGATAAGGGAATTTTCTAATTTGGGGTGTGCTCTGGCCCTTAGCCACCAGCTCCACCCCCATCAGGTCTGGTTAGGTCCCTGGGCAATACCCCAGCTAATGCTGGAGGAACAGTCAGCCCCAGCAGGCCGTGCTGGGGAGGGTGGCTCCCAGCCTGGCCCTCCGCCCAGCCCTGCCAGGCAGAAGATCATCCCACCCACAGGCCTCCTCGTGCACTGGGGGAGGAAAATGCTCCCGGCTGGTCCAGTCTCTCCCTGCAGGTGCCAGGTGCCCTCCCCAGCACACTCCACCCACACAGAAGCTGGCAGGTTCATAGCCGCACTGTGCTTCCAGTAAAGCTGAGTGGGCAAAGAAAAACTCCTGAGGACGGGGAACCAGGGTGGGGGCCCTGGAATCTGTCCCAAAGGGCATCTGCACGCTGACAAGGAGGTCCAATCCCTGCCCTGGCCCTAGCTGGCCGAGCGCTAGTCATCCACAGCCTTCAACCCAGCCATGCCACGGCGGGCCTCCAACCTAAGGAAGCCGCTTGGTGAACACAGGACAGCAGGTGGAGGACGCTCAGCTCAGTGTATGACGGCAAAGAGTGAGAAACACCCTCGGAGTCCCACGGTCAGGGCTGAGTGATACCCAGGAGGATACAGCGTCCGTATCAAAGGAGTGGCTATGGAAGTTCTCCTGTGGATATGGAAGTATGTTCTCAAGATGCAGCTAAACAGGAAAAGGAAATTACAAGATAAATGTGTGTATCACGGCTGAGTTTGCAAAACACCACACGTACCGAGAAGATGTCTGCAGTATTATTTTGGCATACTCCAAAAAATTAATAGGATTATTTCCAAAGAGTAGGATTACAGGTGATATTTCCTTGCCAAATTTCTATTAATCGGTGCATCCTAATTTTTTGTGAAGCGATAACTATTTTAAACTCACCTTCTTTTTAAAATGTCATTGACATACATCAAATGCAACTCATTTTAAGTATTTTGACAAGTCCTCATGTTTACACCTCCTGTGCAAATACTACCGCAAACAAGACACAGAACATTCCATCCCCCCAGGGTTCCCTTTTCAGACAACCCATGCCCCCCCCCCAACCTGAGCCCCCACCAGTACTGGCCTGCTTTCCATCACTCACTGAGGTCTGCCTTTGCTAGATGTCGTGGAAGTGGAATCACGCTGTGCTGTCTCGTTTGTTCACTCAACACGTTTTCCAGATTCCTCCACCAGTAGTTTATTTTGTTTATGGCTGCACAGCTGAATGGACGTACCACTATCTGTCCATCCATTCACTCACCCATGGACATCTGGGTTGTTCTGGTTTTAGGGCGTTGTTGAAAAAGCAGGTATGAACGTTCATGTTCACATCCTTCTGTGGACAAATGTTTGCATTTCTCATGGGAAAAGGCCAAGGAGTGAAATTCCTGGGTCATATGTAAGTGCATTTTAATTCTATAAGACACCCGAAAACTGTTTTCCAAAGTGATTACAATTGACATTCCCACCGGCAATGGAAGTTCTGATAAGTTGTTCCAATCTCCACCAGCAGTCGGCACATCAGGCTTCCCGACAGGCCATTCAGATGAGCAGTTATCTCGTCCTGGTCATAATTCGCATTTCCCTGATTACTACGACGTTAGACATCTTGAGTGTGCTTATTGGCCATTCATACATATTTTTGTGTGAAATGTCCCCTCATCATTTCCCCATTTTTTCAAGGGTTAGTTGGCTTCACACTACCGCATGGAACAGCTTTTCGTTGTTTTGTTTTTAACCTACTAGGTAAACGTTGCTCTCCCTGCTCTCTCCCAACCAGTGACCAAGATGGGCTTTTTCATTTTCTTAATGGTTCCTGTTAAAGAACGTTACATTTTAAATTTTGCCTAAGTTCAATTAACAATGCTTTTCTTTGATGGTTTATGCTTTTTTCTGTCTTACCTGAGAAATCTTTAACTATCCCAAGGTTGCAAAGATTATGTTTACATTTTCTACTTGAAGTTTTATAGTTTTGCCCTTTATCTGTAAGTCTGTGATCCATTTTAATTTAATTTTTAAAGGATGTGAGACAAGGTTTAAACTGCATTTTTGTCCATAATCTGCACTAACGTGGCAGTCACTCGTCACATTAGCTACCGGGCACTGAAAATGTGGCTGGTGTGAATTGAGATGCGGTGTGAGTCTAAAGCACATAGCCAATTTGGAAGACTTGGAACGGAAAACATGTTAAAATGCTTTAATAATTTTATCACTGTTTCCTTACATGCTGAAATGATGTCTTCTTACGATGCATTGAAAGGAAATACATTTTTAATGAATTTCACTTATTTCCCTTGACTTTCTAATACGGCTACTAGACATTTAAAATAGCACACATGATTCATGTCATATTTCTGGTGAACTTCACAATTCTGTCTGGACATCCATTTGTTCCAGCACAATCAGTTGAAAACACTATTGTTGTCTTGATTGAGCACTCTTGCCATGGACCAATTGACCGGCCAGGTGTGGTGGCTCATGCCTGTAATCCCAGCTCTCTGGCCTGCTGAGTGGATCACCTGAGCTCAGGAGTTCGAGGCAAGCCTAAGCAAGAATGAGACCCTGTCTCTACTAGAAATTGAAAAACTTGTTGGGCATCATGGTGGATGCCTGTAGTCAGGAGGCTGAGGCAGGAGGATCACTTGAGGCCAAGAGTTTGAGGTTGCTGTGAGCTATGATGCCACAGCCCTCTATGCAGGGTGACAGAGTGAGATTGACACCTTTTCCTGTTTTGGTCTTAGTAAGAACACATTCCATTGTTACTAGCACATATGATGCTCTATGTGGGCTTTTCTCTTATCAACGAACTTTTATCAGGTTGAGGGAGGTTCCTTCTCTTCCTAGTTTGCTGAGAACTTTCATCATGAATTGATTTTGCATATTTGAAATGTTTCTTCTGCATGTGTTGAGATGATCATGTGTTTTTTCTCCCTTAGTCAGTTAATAGGGTAATTTTCTTACACTTTCCCAGTCTTGCCTTCCTGAGATAAATTCTACTTAATCCTAGCATCTTATCCTTCTTATACATTTCTAGATTCCATAAGAGAATCTTTGTTAAGGATTTTTGCCCCTTTGTACATGAAAGATATTTTCTTTTCTTGGAATGTCTTTGTCTGGTTTTCGAATCAGGGTAACGTGGGGCTAATATTTAATTCAATGAAAAGACTTACATATTTATTTTTCCCCGATATAGTTGACAACTATCTTCAAGTCTTCAAAAGCTTCTGAGTAAGAAAGATTTCAAAATTCCTTTTAAAAGATTTCCTTACCCCTACGTCAAACAGCCCAGCTCTTGCAAGACCAGCTTGCCTCCAAAGATCCTTGACAGCCTGTGGGAACCTCGCAGATCATAGCAAGTCAGCAGGGCAGACACGCCCATGGGCATTCGGCTCTGGGAACAAATTGTCTCATCTCCCTAAATGCCTGGTTGAGGCAAGAGGCTGCGAGTCAGTCAGTCCTGCGTTAGCATCTGGACTCCATGGGAATTGAGGCTCCCTTCAAGCCTCAGCTTCCTCCCTGGAAGACGCTCCTCCTTCTGCCAGCACACAGTCACGTCCTGTCATTAGATCTGTTCCCCGTAGCCATAACTCCTTGGGTTTACCCTTTATTTTACTTTTTTAAATTTCAAAATATTATGGTTACATATGGTAAATATTTTGGTTACCTAAATTGCTTTTGTACACTTTGAGTGGATTGATAAGTGTGCCCACCACCCAGATGGTGTGAATTTACACATGCCCGCCTCCCTCCGCCCACATGCTCGGGTATTATTTTCATGACTGCACATAGTAGGTCTTGATCGATTTGTTCCAATTTGATAATGAACACTTGTGGCATTTGTGTTCCCATTGTTGTGGTACTTCACTTAGAAGAATGGACTCCAGCTCCCTGCAGGTGAGATCCCTGTCTTTCCCAGCTCAGTGGCACTCCATGGGATGCACACACCACATTTCCCGTGTTGACCGGCACTTGGGTTATTTCTGTATATTCGCAGTTGTGAATTGTGTTGCTATAAACATTCACACCTAGGTGTCGTTTTTACAACATATCCTTTTTTCCCTTTGGGTATATACCCAGCTGTGGGATTGCCGAGTCAGAGGGTAGGTCTCTTTTAGTTCTTTGAAGTATCCACACACGACTTTCCACCGAGGCTCCACACGTTGGCTGTCCCACCAGCAGTGTGTTAAGTGTTCCTTTCTCTCCACATCCTCCACCAGTTGTGGTTTTGGGACTTTTGGATAAAAGTCATTCTCACTGCGGCCACCGATAAACTGGAAGTTTCTAGAAGGTTTCCTTTTTATAGAGAAGATCTAGGCAGCTAAGTTAATCCACTCATCAGAACCACTGCTTCCTGTCACGGGCACCATTCAGCTGCCCTGCCATTATTTGGTCTCCTGCCACCAGATCAGAAGCTTCACGAGGAAAGGGACACTGTCTGCGTCAACAATAGCTGACACAGCTTTTGGTATGATCCAGATATTCAATAAATATCTGAATGAATGAATGGCCTATATCAAAACTGGTTTATTTACTTTTTATTGGTATTTCTATTTATGTGTATTTATTTATAATGATATTCACTCTGTATTTCCTACATTCATACTGATACTCACTCTGTATGTGTATTCTATGTTACTATGAACATTTAGCCTATATTTGTATTGATAGTGGTATTTATGTTGTCATTTTATTGGTACTTTTTCTACATTTATCTTTGTTTTACTATATGTGTGCCCAAAGAGAGCTTGGCCGAGCCGTGTGCCCTCTAGAAGCCTCAGTTTCCTCATTCGTTACTGGGAGTAAGAACACCTGGTCCCCAGGGCTGGAGTGAATGACAGAGAGCCCATCAGCAGGGCCCTTCACAAGGAATGACCACACCGTCCCCCAGGGCAGAAAGCTTGCGCATTTTTCTCACTGCTACAGAGTGGGTACAGCACAGCTGCTCAACACAGCCCTGTGGGCCAGTCAGGGCCAGGGATCCCTGCCTCACTGTCCATCCAGTCTGCAGTGCAGGAGGCTGGACACCTGGGGAGGGCAGAGGCTTCCCAGCACAGGGACAGAGCCGCGTTCTAGGCTCAGAGCAGTCTCCATACGACAAGAGAGAAGGACTGAGTTCCTGGTTTTCAGAGGACCTCAGTGGGCTGCCCTGCTAGGACCACAAAGCTCGGAGGTATCCAGTACTCTACAATGCCCTGGATCTCCACCATTTCATCAAAGCCGGCCTCAGGGAACATTCACGCCCCCAACACAAACAGGTGTCCCTGTGCTGATCTGAGTGGGGGTGATTCAGAGGTGGGGATACCCCTTGACGGTGTGGACCACTGCCTACACTGGCATCCCGGCACCCTTTGCAGGCCCTGTAGGGAAAGACATGCTCCAGGCTGGGCCCTTGGGTCCCACCCTCACAGCCTGACCCCACCGGCTTCAGAGCTGCTTGTCATCAGGTTCCATTAATCCCCAGAATCATTGCAGTCCCCAGCATCCCCGGCAGGCGAGAACGTAAAGCTGATTTACGGCTGCTGCTTCGGGCCCTTTTGTGTTCCCAGCCGCCTTGGGGAGTAATTCTTCACCATGTCAGCAGCAGGCCCAGGAGGGGAGGAAAGGGGTGTGCTGAAGACGGAAAGGGGACAGCATGTGTGCCCTTACCCCAGAGACCCCACCCCAGCGTGCTGCCAGCCACCTCTGGCCTCCAAGGACCCTAGTGTGACCCAGGCCCTGGCCCACGGGAGGAGCCCCAGGTCCCCCTCTCTTCCTGCCCCCCCTGGCCCGGCCGCCCTGGTTTTATTAGAACCAGTCCCAGAAGCTCCTTGCAAGGCAAGGAGCTGAGCTCATCTGCCTCCCGGTCCGCAGAGGACATCGCGGCAGTAAGAACTCGGTCGGTAAGTCTTCTTCCCAGGGCTCGCCAGCCCCTCCCTGAGTCCTCACAACCACACAGGTCAGTTCTATCACAGGTGTCTTAATAGGAGATGAAATTGAGGCACGGGGGGGCTAAGTCCGCTGCCCAGTGTCACGCAGCTGGGAAGGACCCCAGCCAGGACTGAAACCCATGCTCTCTGTGTCCCACTGTTTGCCTCTGCAGGGCCTCAGCATGGCCCTTTGCAATCGGGCCCCTCAGTTTCCTGTCCCTCCTTTAGCCCAGGATGGAGGAAAAGCCTCCCAGATTTGCAACTCACCACCTCCTCTTCCTCTGTCACTAGGACTCTGCTATGAGGGGACACTGACCAGGGAGACCCAGCGCCTTTCCAGGTGATGCAAACCTTCCTCCTCCCCCAAGAATACCCGAGCACCCACTGCCTTCTGCAGAGGGCTTCCCACTTGCCAGCACCGTGGTGTTATGCGTCCCCTTGTTTGGTCCTAGCAACCATGAGAAGATGGGTCTGACAGGCAAGGGAGCTGGAGCAGGAGGAGGCACGGCCAGGAGCAGGAGGCCAGTCCCTGGCCCCCAAGCCCAAGCCAGGAAAATCACACAGGTCATCTTCTGCATCTGACCAACTGTTCCTTTGCTGCCTCCTGACCAGACCTAAGCTCCATGGGGCAGAAATCCCACAGGCCTCAAAGGTTGGGATTGTGCCCAGCACATAGTAGAGTCTTAAATAAATGAACGACAACAGTGAGTTCTTCCTTATGTCGAAGATGGTGTTAGTGACATCATTCTCCCTGACTGAGCCCGTGCCGGGCTCGGGGCTCCCCAGCACCAGCCCAGCACACAGGGGCTTTCTGGCATCATTCTCCCTGGCTGAGCCCCGGCACCCTCGGGTGACACCTATGTCCTTATCCCCATTAAACAGATAAGGAAACTGAGGCACAGAGAGTTTGCAGGTCTTATCCCAGGCCACACAGCAGGGGAGCAACAAAGCTGGGAGTGATGCCCTTACCTAGGAGACTGGAGAAACGTTCTCTCAGCTCCCACTCAGCAGACGCTGGTTGAGCAAACATGAACACATGAACGGGGCAGGGCACAGGGCCCAGCCGTGGTCACCACCACCATTGTGTCTTTACGGCTAGGGCTCCAGGGCTGCTGGACCCAGGGGGGACTGGCCCATGGGCACCCTGTGGCAGGCTCTATGATGCTGCCTGCCTGGCTGGGGTGCCCAGGGCAGATCACCCAGGGGCCATTGCAATGGGCCCATGGTCACTGCCATGGGCTATGGAGGTCTGGGCTGCCCCCAGCTCTGGCACTTACTGGCTGGTTGCCTTTGTAAAAGAAACACCTGCACCTCCAGGTCACATCCTCACAGTGGGGTAATGATGCCCATTCTACCACACCGGGTAGGCAGGGTTAAAGAAAGCAGTGGCAAGTGGGGAGGCCAGGTGGCTCCCAGAGGCTCTCAGCAATGGGGGTGGACGTCTTGCATGCTGCTGCAAGGGGAGGTCCTCGACCACAGGACTCCGTCTGTCCCGTCACCTAGAAGGATGTCCAGCACATCGGGGGACAGGAAAGGGGGAAATGCATTTACAAGCATGCATTTTAGAGTCACTCAGGTCCCAAGCCTGCCCTGAACCTTAGTCTTCCTCATCTCTAAAATGGGAGCGATACCATCTATCTCCCAGGTTGTCTCAAGGAATAAAAATGAGATCAACATGCTGATGTGTAAACAGCAGCTGTCGTTGTTATTATTATGTTACTATTATAACAATAGTATAATAGTAATTCCTGAAAGCTGAGATCCTCCCCAGTGACATTTGGATCTGGGGGGCTGGGAGCTGGGAAAACTCGGTCTCTGGAAGATCCATTTGGGAGAGTTCTCTCTTGCAACAAACTCTTTTCTAATGTTTTATTGGAGAGCAACACATGCCCAGAAGAGCACACAGATCGTGTGCAAACAACTCCAGGATTTTCCACGAAACAAACACGCCTGTAGGCCAGCACCCCGAAGCCAGCCTCGCACCCCTCACCCACCACTCCCTAGAGGCCTCTGTGACCCCTGGGCTGACCAGGAAATTCCACTATCTCTGAGCCACCTCTGCATGTTCTTCAGCACCCCATAAAATACGCATTCCTCTGGGCCCTGCAGAGTTCAGGCGGGAGGGTCTCTCTTGTCACCACACCCACACCCTGGGACAAGGCTTGGCACATGGTGGGCGGTCCCCAAATATGGGGCTGCAGGCATTCTTAGGGACCCTCTCCAGTGCCCGTGGTCCCTCACCTCACACCCTCACACGGCAGAGCACAGATAAGCAACTGCTGGGTCTTTTGATCTTCCCTGGGGAGGCTTCTGTCTACAGCTCTGGGAGGGGCCTGAGGCTACAGGAAAGCTTCCCCCTCTCCAGGGATGGCCTTGCAAAAGTCTCCCAGCCTGGTCATCTCCCAGCCTGCTCCCAGGCTTCCCAGGGCATCTTAGGGAGCTCACATTTTCCCTAAGGGGAGATCAAAGACCCAGCCTCCTCTCCAGAGGCAGGAATTTGGATGGCAGAGATAATTGGGTCCTGGGATGCTTGATAATCACAGGAGAGATAATTAAGCTGCTTGAAACCCTAACCTCCGGGGCATGTGGCAAACTCGGCCAGATCTGCCCTCCTGTGGTTCTGGTTAGATCAGAAGCCCCTGTTTGGAGGACTCAGAGGGAAAAACCTCAGTCAGGATTTCCAAGAACCTAATAGGACTTTGTAAGAACTCCAGAAACCTGTGCTCCTGGTGGGAGTTAACTGGGGCAGCCACTGTGGACGGCCAGTGAGAGTATCGCTCAAGCCAGGCCTAAGTGCCATTTCCATGCCTGGGCACATCCCCTACAGAAATGCAGGGACCCCATGCAGTCACCAAAAGGGGCATTCTAGAATGTTCATAACAGTGTCTAAAAGGTGCTATAATCCCCAAAGGGTCCTGACAGAGTTTGGGTTCCCTGGAGTCAGGCCCTGAGGCGAGGCGTCCAGGGTGAGCATTTTATCTGGGGAGCACTCTGGGGAAACACCAGCGGAGAAGCAGGGGAAAAAGTGAGGCAGAGACACAGGGAGGCCACTGGAAGTGGAAGGTCCCCAAGACAGCAGCTCGGGCAAGTAGTACTCTGCCCGCTGGAACACACACTCTGGAACCTCACACTCTCGGAGTTTGCCCTCCATGTCCACTATAGAAGCTTCCAGCATTGCAGGCCCACCCTGCGTGGTCTAAGGAGCCTTCCCTGGCTGGACGAGGCCCCTGTGGAGAGCCAGGTGTGAGGATGAACAGCCTCTCGCTACAGAGGGGAAAGTGGGGGACCCGGGCAGGACACGCAACACCTCCCCATGTGACAGTGGCCAGAACCACAGGCCAGGACGACTGTTTTTTCCACTGCATCTCTGAGATCCATTTCATGAATTTAAATCATTATTCCAAGAAGAGGCTTGTGCTGGTTTCATGCGGCTGCTGTAACAAATGACCCCCAACTTGGTGGCTTAAAACATCTCAGATGGACTCTCTTACAAGTCTGAGGTTGGAAACTGGAACAGTCTCTCAGGGCTAAAACCAAGACGTCCTAGGTGCCTCCTGGAGGTTGATTTCTTCTTTAAATCAACTTTTTTAACTTAAAAATTTTATTTAAAAGGAAAATTGCCTAACACCAAAACAATAGGAAAAGTATGGAAAATGAGAGTGAAAATGAATGTGACCCCAAACCAAAGACTGACAACTTTGGAACGTGACCCCAAACCAAAGACTGACGACTTTGGAACATGACCCCAAACCAAAGATGTGCTTCTGCCCTTTTCTTGCCTTTTCCAGCTTCTAGAGCGACCACATTCTCTGACTCCTGACTCCTTCCTCTGTCTTCAGCGCCTCCTACCCCCCTCCCCATCCCTGTATAAAGACCCCTTTGATGACCCTGGAGCCCCCCATGTGACCCAGGATGTTCTCCTGGTCTCAGGGTCCTTCACACAATTACACCTGTAAAGCCCCTTTCACTACCTCATCACATTGCAACATCGTCGCAGCCCTGCCATTCTGGAGATCAAGACACAGCAGCTTTGGGGGTCACTGCTCTGTGGGCCACAAGACCCAAAGTCTCTACCAGACAACCAGAGGAGCCCTGGGCCCAGGCAAGGCAAGAATCCTATAGGGACGCCAAAAGCACCAAGTTTCCTGAGGCTCAGCTGGTCCCAAACATGCCCCCTGATTTTACCCCAAGCAGGTCCTGGCAGGAAACTCTGACCACCCCCACCCTGAAGGTTTAAATGAAAAAAATGTAGTGTGGGGCCCTTTATGGGGCAGCAGGCAGAGCCCAGGGGACCAACAGCGGATACTGAGGCCCTGTGGAATGAGGGACAGTAGGAAGCTGTGACCACCCCAGGCCTCAAGGGACGGGGAGGAAATGATGTACCTGGGGCCTGTGGAAGAGGAATCCCCAAGCAGGAGAGTCACGTCACGGGCATCACTGGGGCCACTGTGGCAGGCTGGGTGTCCCTGCATACTGGGGAGCAGTGAAGCCGACCCAGAAACTGCATCTGAAGCCGGGGAGGAGCCAGCACCTGCCAGGAGGAATCAAAGGGACAGCAGTGTGCAGGACTTGACGAGGTCCCCTGGGTCTTACTCGGGGAACTAATAAACAAGGATTAAAACAAGGAACAACAGGACAAAGGCTTGCAGTAGAAGGAACAGATTCGGCTTTTGACCCAGAAGACAGGCTATTTATTTGGACAAGAACTCACACAAGTCTCTTTTTATCCCCTTTGGAGTACATTTTATGTCGCCAAGAATTTCACGGCTGTTAAAAGCAGCAAAGAAACACATCTTTTTGAAACAACCTATTTTTAGCAAAGGGTAGGCAGGTTTCCAAAGCCACATGAGTGGTGCGACTTCAGAAGCTGCTTTTGAAGTTGACGGTCTACTGATTTGCTAAAGCTGAACACACACACACACCCCCAGGAGCAACCCAGCCACTGCCCGGCCAGGTATACTCGCAGCCCAAACAGGGCCGTGTGTTCACCCCCAGGCGTAGGATGGGATGCTGGCGGTTGCCCTGCCCGCATGTCCATCAGGAGTAAAATGGGCAGATGAGTCAGGACAGTCTCACCGTGGAACACTGCATGGTAATGAAAAGGAAAACAGGCGATCCCACACTCACAAATGCAACGATAACCAAAGAAGCCAGGAACGGAAGCATACAGCCCAGCACGGTGGCTCACACCTATAACCCCAGCACTCTGGGAGGCCGAAGGGGGTGGATCGCTTGAGCTCAGAGGTTCAAGACCAGTCTGAGGAAGAGCAAGATCCTGTCTCTAACAAACAACCAGGTATTGTGGTGGGCATCTGTAGTCCCAGCTAAGGTGAGCAAATGGCTTCAGCCCAAGAGTTTGAGGTTGCTGAGAGCTAGGATGCCACAGCACTCTACCGAGGGCAACAAAGTAAGGCTCAGTTTAAAAAGAAAACACTGTACACAGCCATGTGACTCCATGCCCAGGAGCCTCAGGTTCAAACACCATTGCTCGGTGCTGACAAGGGTCACACGGTGGTTCCTGGGAAGAAGTTGTTACCAGAGTGGAGAAAGGGGAGGCCCCGTGAGGGTTGAAGCATGTTCTACCCCTCATCTGGGAGCTCAGGGCTGCCTGCCCGTGGTGCCAGCCCCCAGCGTGAGCTGGAGGAGTCTCTTCCCCCGGAAGCAGGGGCCAGGCTAATCTGTGCCCCTCAGACGCGGTCACGCAAGTGAGTCTACCACCACTTCCAGGGCACCTCCAGGCCTCCTCTACTCTTTGCTTATTTCCCATATTTCTTTAAATCAACTTTTTTAACTTAAAAACTTTATTTAAAAAGAACGTTGCCTAACACCAAAATAATAGGAAAAGTATGGAAGGTGAGAATGAAAATGAACGTGACCCCAAACCAAAGACTGAACAGCAAAAAGGAGTTTTTGTTTGTTCAGATGGTTGGTTTAATTTGTTGTTGTTGTTGTTGTTGTTTCTTTTTGTAAATTTGGTACATTCTCATTTGATGGTAAAACCTGACCTGAAGTGACTTAAGGCTATTTATAATCTGTTTATTTTACTGAGCATGAAAATTTTTCTTTTCACCAGTGATACAGAAGTAGAAAAAAGTCCATGGCAGGGGCTCCCCAAGAACCCGCCAAATGTGTTAAGTAAATTGCTACACGGGCACCAGCTCAGTTTCCTAAAACCCAAAAGAAGTGTGACCTTCAAGTGAGGGGGCTCGGGAGCTTGGCTAAGGCGCCGCTCTCCTGTACAGTGAACGGTCCTCACGCATCTCTCGACATCCTTGTCACTCTCACCTGCCAAGGAGCTCTGATCCCGAAGCCTGTTGTTTTCTCAAAGGTGAAATTAGCAGAGTTAGGGGAGTACGGAAGTCACATGAGGCTCCTGGGCAAGGGACAGAGTTGGGGTCTTTTGAACACCATGGCCACGCTCCGAAGTAAACAAACACACAAACATCTTTTATTAAAAACTTCCTAGAAAAAAAGTTCATGCTTGTAAAAATTCAAATAGTACTTTATAAAGCATATAGACTACAGTGCTTTTTCAACTCCTTCAACAAATTTTTTTATTCATTTAACTTTAACTGACAAATGAGGGATTCTGTGTCTGTGCTGCCCCGCATGGTGTCCCAATGTGCATATGTTGTGGGGTGGTCAAATCACGCCAACTAACACACCCAGCACCCCTTTGATGGTCCTCTCGCTGAGGGGTGAGGTTTGCGTTTCCTCCCCTTGAATCGAGGCAGCAGAAATGGCACTCCCTGACTACTGAGGCCAGGTCGTCGGAAGAGCAGAGGGCCCTGCCACCTGCTCTGCCAAGCCATTGCCAGTAAGGAATTCAACCACCCCAAGGCCACCATGCAGGAGGAGCCAGGCAGGGTTGCTCCAGTCCACAGCCCAGGAGAGTGGGCCACCACACGCACAGGGGAGGGCCAGCATGGACGTGCACCCTCAAGAGAGCATTTTCTCCGGACGAGTCTAGATTCAGGATGGCAGCTCTGTTTGCCCCATGGTTGGGGTTGTTGGAGAGAATTGGTGACAGGCCCTATCTTTCATGCAGGACAGCGTTTGACAGTTCAAATGCCCCAGGCTTGATGTGTCCTGCATTCTCCTGACAGTAACAGAGAGGTATGAGCCACCACCAAGGCCCATCCAGTATCCGTGGGAGAATGAGCTAAGGAGGGAAGGACCCCAGGTCAGCTCTGCACAGCCAGGGTGGGCACACTGTGTGGGGGCAGGGTGGGAACACCCTGCCGGACAAGGGCTGCTTTCCTGGAGCCGGGCATCCCCAGGACCACACCCCTTCCCTTTACCCCCGTCAATAGCACTAGGGCAGCTGACTCAACATGTCAGCTGGACTGAGCTACGGTGTCAGTGGCTGGTGATATGTCAGCTAGACTGGGTTATGGGTGTCAGTGGCTGGTGATGCACTATTTCCGGGAGAGATTAACGTTTGGGTCAGTGGACTGAGTAAACTGCGGGCAGGCCCCTTCTGCCCGTCAATGGCCGCATATAATACAGGCAGAGGAAGAAGGAATTCACTCTCACCATGAGCTTGGGACACCAGTCTTCTCCTGCCCTTGGACATGGGAGCTCCTGGTCCTTGGGCATCAGACCCAGACTTAATTATACCAGTGCCTTCCCCAGTTCTCTAACCCACAGACAGCAGACAAAGTTAATGCCTTTAAAAACTATTTCTGGGTATTGGCATGATTGATTAGGGAGGCTGAGAAGTCCTCGTTATAGGGGGGAGAGAGAAGAAGGGAAGATAGCTACATAGATAAGCTCTGTTTCTTGGAAGAACTCTGATTGCTTCTAAAATTCAAAAACAAATATTAATTGCAAAATATATCTGGCTCCGGACATCCACTAAGAAAAGGTGCTGACTCGACATTTGTTGAATCAGTGAAGTTTTGAGAGAGTTGTGTGTGGACGGGGTATGGAGGATAAGCCCCGTGCTCTTATGAAGTTCAAGATTCAGGTGGCAGTGAGGCTGATGTCCAGGCCACTGGCTGCTGGCCAGTGTCCAGGAGCTCCACAAGCCTACCTGGACCCTCCTGCTGGCACCTCAGGGTTGTGGGACTTCACGAGGCAGCTAGCTTCCCTGAGAGCCAGCTTCCCGGTACAGCCAGGAGAAAACTGTGCGGCCTTTCTTGACCTGGCCTGAGAAGTTGCATGGCACCGTTCCCACTGTGCTCTGCTGGGGGATGTGGTCATAATCTTCCGAGAGTGAAGGGGAGGGGACAGGAACCCCACCTCTCAATGGGAAGATCGTCAGAAAGTGAGGTGGTCACATTTTAAGAGCGTCATATTTCATAAACTTTAGTGTTTGAATTTTACAAGCATGGACTTCTTGTCTAATTATTTCAAAAAAGACATTGGCATATTTGTCTGTTTACTTTGGAGCATGGACTGTAGAGTCCACAAGACACCGCCCCCTTGCCCTTTACTCAGGATGCAGCCCCCGTGGGTGAGTCCCAGGCTCAGAGAGCGGCTTCCCAACCTTGACGCATGCTGCATGCTGACATGGCGTCTTCCACTTCGTTGTAAAGTTGACTGATGTCTCCATCAGTAACGATGCCTCTCCCCTCTGGAGGCTGGTGTGCTGGCCAAAGGACAGACGCTCCCACTGAGCTCCTTCCATGCCACACAGGGACAATGACCTTTTGGGAAACTCCCTCTGGTCCTGCCCAGTCCCCTTCCTTCCCCCTCTCCCTCCAGACTCCTGCACACCGGGAAGTCCAGAAGCATCCAGCATCCTCCAGGCCCTCCTTCTCGTGCCAAACCAGGGCCCAGAGGGAGAGAAGAGCCTCAGGGCCGAGGGAAGATGGTCATCCTGGTGCTTGGAAGCCAGCAGCCCCTCTGCACTCCACGAGGACAGGGCTCGGCAAAACAGCTTCGGAGTTCTAGGTGGTTTCCATGGCTTGGAACTCATAATCTAATTTTCTCTTTTCCCATATAGAGAAAACACCTTGGCTCCCAGCCAGCCTCTGACCAGCAGCTGCTACTCCATATGTGCAGAAGGGCAGGGTGGTGTCCGAGGGAGCGCACTGTGACCCAAGGAGCAGGATAGGAAGCGGAAACTCTCCTCCTCCCCACTCCACAAGGAAGCTCCTTAGGAAAGGTCAGGACAGCAAAGGGAGGCCTGGATGCCCACTCGGTTCCCTGCAGCCCTTTGGGTTGAGCGAGGACCAGTCCCTCCCCAGGACCATGCCTGCTGCTATGACAAACAGGCCCCGAATGCCAGTGGTATCACCTAGTCCGAGTGCCTTCTTTGCTTGGGACGTGGTCTTGGGGCAGGAAGGGCTGCTGGGCGTACTCAGGGAGACAGGCTCCTTCTGTCTGTGGTTCTGCACCCCCTCCCCTACAGTGCCTGATTTCCTCTCTGGGATTCTCTCTGTCCCACCAGCAAATAGGGGAGGGGAAGAAGGTGGGGCAGGTGCACGGTTCTTACCTGCCTGGGCCCAGGATGGACCAGATGAACGGTTCACCTGGCCCACCTGGATGTGGGGGGCTGGAGCACAAGGTCCTCCAGGAGCCAGGGGGGAGAGAGGGCAGCATACTGCCAGCCTGTCCCATGGGTATCACAGAAACTCAGGGGACACCTGGGCTGGCCAGCTTAGTGCAGGCCTGAGCCCCTGGGCCAGCAGCTGAGTTGTGTACACATGTCAGGGGTAGTCTTCCAGAACCCCGGAGGGCAGCTTCTAGTTTTGAGAGCCCAAGACCACGATTTGGAAGGCCATGTCTCTGTCAAGTGTGGAATGTATGAAGACACCCTCTTCCCCCCACCACCAACCCTCGGGCTCATCTGTGAACGGATTCCTCCTTCTGGAGTCCTCCCCTCCAGATGCCTGGGTGGCCTCAGGAAACAGTGGGTCCTTACTCTATTTTAACACCTAGATTATGGGTAAGTGCTTTTAAATTGAAAAATGCTATTCACGTATTATTCTATTCTAGTCCAGAAATCTGGGCATTCTTCTCCATGGCACAGAGCTCCTTCCTGAAATGAGGAGAGAATCACCCACTTGTCGTGCCATCCACAACCTGAACAACTGCGCCCAGCAGCCCTGTCTCCAGTCCCACCATCTGCCCAGCCTTGCGGGGAGATGACGTGAACCAGTCCCGAGCCCAGATGGAGAGGCACCGTGGACAGGAATCAGGGCTAATTAATCTGGCAGTTTTGGAAGCACCACACTGTCAGTCCCCCTCATTTACTCTGAATCCACTGGTCCAGGCCTCAGTCTGGTATCAGGATCCTGAGCTCCAGGTGGGGCTAAAAGTTTCCCAAGGTCACAAAGATTAAAACTCGGACTAGTCTCAAACTTCCAGTTTGCCCGCGCAGACCAGAGCTATCGAAAAGAAATATAATGCCAGCCCCGTGTGTAATTATCTAGTTTCTGTATTTCCAAATGTAAAAAAAAAAAGGTGGAGAAGGAATATAAATGTTAATAATACATTTTATTTAGCCGTATACGTCCAAAACTTGTAATCAATATAAAAATTATAATGGGAAAAAAGATTAAAGATGGCGGCTGAG
The DNA here is from genome assembly GCA_963574355.1 of Loris lydekkerianus. Lineage (NCBI taxonomy): Eukaryota > Metazoa > Chordata > Mammalia > Primates > Lorisidae > Loris > Loris lydekkerianus. The sequence goes on from CAUYPK010030942.1 coordinate 68,656, forward strand.
TAACAGCTTCCCTGTAACTGGGCCTGGCGAATCTGGGGAGACAAGACTCCAGACATCTCTGGCTGGTGGGACCTGCCTACAATCATCCCTTTGAGGACACAGAGAGCCAGCAAGGGACTTCTGGACCCCAGGAGG
>CAUYPK010030943.1:0-25872 GCA_963574355.1 Loris lydekkerianus
ACAAAAAAAAAAAAAAAAAACAGGGGCACTTGTTTTTTTTTTTTTTTTTTTTTTTTGCAGTTTTGGCCGGGGCTGGGTTTGAACCCACCACCTCTGGCATATGGAGCCAGCACCCTACTCCTTTGAGCCATAGGAACCACCCAGAAAAAGCAATTTTTAATACAGTTTTTAAAAATTGATAATTTTAACTACAATAAATTTTAAAGCCTCTGCTCCTCAAAAGACACCCATTCATTTTAAGTAAAAATGCAAACTATGAGAGTGATTTGAATATAAATTAACAAAGGGCATGTATCTAGAATATATGAAGAACTCCCATTTCTTAGACAATAAGAAAAAAGTCAACAATCCAACAGAAATAGCAAAAGAATGGAAGAGGGACATCACAAATGAGAGATATCCAAATGGCTGGTCCATACATGAAAACCTCACCAATAAGTCATCAAGGAAATAAAGCAGACTAAAGCCCTTATCTACATAGCACTCTGGGAGGTAAACCGGGAAGACTGAGGTTGGAATGAACTATGATGCCAGTGGAGCCCAGGAGACTGAGGTTGCAGTGAGCTATGATGATGATGGCACTGTAGAGTCTAGGCCACAGAGCAAGATTCTATCCCCTCCCCATTAAAAAAAAGGCATCAAGGAAATGTACATTAAGTACACAACAAAATCTTACTGCACAACTGCCAAAATGAAAGACAGTATCAGGTACAAGAAAGATGTGGGGGGAAAACAGTAACTCTTGACATGCTGCTGGAAAGTGTAAACTGGTACACTTTTATAAGACTGAAGTACCCACAAAAGTTGAATATACACACTCTATGATCTGGGCCCTGGTTATGCAAGTGCTTCAATTTCACTCTTTAGTGAATGTACTCACTTGAAAGGCTTTATTTATTTATTGAAAAAGGGCTCATAAGACCTAGCCAAAAGTATTTTTCTTTTTAGTCCTAGAAGTTATTTTAACTTATAAATCCAAATGAATTACCTTATAGAGGATTTGCATAGGTTTAGTGAGCTCCACATTTCTAAGGAAAGGTGCTAAATATTTGAATAAATCAATCAGTAGCTGTGCATACATAGGCCATCCCTAGAACAAAGAAATATACATGAGTCATATTACACTCAACTGTTACCCTACCACCAAGAGTTGCCCAGGCAGCTACACTGGGATTCACTATCTTCTCCATACTAGTATTTTGTAGAATACTAATGTAAGTACCTCTCCTAAACATTCAATGGCATGAAAAGGGATCAACTAATTATGGAGATAGTGGGAAATGATATTTCAATCAAACTGGCACCAGAGATTTTAGGAGATGTTGGTATCCATGCCTGTCACAAAATTAAGAAAGGGAGAGGAGAAAACCCTGAGGAAATTTCAGATAGAACAGAAAACTCAGCCAGCTGAAAAAAATGACAACTAGAAATCCATTTTCTTAATTCTTTCTTTTAATTAAGTAGCGTAGTACTTAATTTTTCCCACTTCTAACTCCTGCCAAATAACCTTGTCAAGTTTATAACATGAGTCCTCTATTGTTAGCGAAAGTTGGCCTTGCTCAGTGTGCTAACAACCACACCAATTATGTTCATTTCATTCTTGTATAATTTTATTCACTATATTGTGTTCCGTGTTTCTGGAATGCCCTTACCCAACAAACAAAACCAACTTAATTTAAGGGTTACTTTGCCTTCTTTTTTGCCAAGTTCACTTCAGCCCTAGTCACATTTTTTACAATTTGAAGGACCAAACAAGAACACATGCTCTCTGCAGTAGTAATCTGCCATTTAACTGTAAGATGGGAGAAAAACTTCCACTGTTAACTGTAAAGTATTCCCAATTAGACTAAGAACTCTTTTTAATAAAACTTTATCATAATCCTTCAAAATAAAGTATCTCAGGGGTTCCCAACCTTAAGGTGAGGACTTTAGCATTTATTTAGACGGAGAATGTGTAAAACTAGCAAGCTCCAGAGACCCATTTATAGATTTATTCAAGTATCTACTAACGTGGCATCTGAGGATTTCAACTTTAAAAACAAAAAACCCAGAAAACCTTTTGCAATATGTAAAAGAAATAATTCCTGTGAATGAAAAAAAAAAATCACAACATTTATTAAAAAACAATAAACCTTGAGAAAGTGACATAGGTAGCCCACAACAGAGTGGGAGAAGCAACACTCTCATCATTCCCTTTTAGGCAGAGACAGTCAAGTACTTGGTTAAACTTCTCTCCATTACTTGAGTGAACACTAAAAAGAATAATTCACAACTAAGGTTGAAAGAAGTAAAATTACTAAGTGACCAACAGAAATCTATAAGCAGTGCTAAAAGCCCCAGGTAGTTACTGTCTTCATCTGTAGAAGATAAACTGCAGCCACACCTTCTGCTGTGGCGTATGAGCCAGCATTCTTGCAATAAATATCCTATGAGAGATCAGTTCAAGCCAGGCATATACAAAGCCAGGAGCTTTGGTAGGCCTCAAGATGTGGAATGTATTGCTGAAAGAAGAAAAGGCTTAGTCAGAAGAATAGTCTCACTTAAATATGGTAAGCAACACAAGAGTGCAGGCAACACGCAAGTTATCTTGCAAATTAACATACCTCAAGATTCCTAACAATTCTACTCCTAAAATTTTACTACACTAAACCAGCAACCTTAAACAGGAAATCTATTAAATACAACAATGCTCACCAGAAAGCTGTAAGTGTCTGGAAGTTAATGGTTTCTAACACATGCTCAGGTGCATTGAGTTCCAAGAGCAGCATGATAAAAATTCGATGGTAGGGAAGCTGCTGAAATTCACTTTGCCGAACATCATGATCTTGTAGGAGAACTCCTACTACTATACCAAGGACCTATACGGAATCCATAGAGTAGAGCTTGTAAATCATACAGGTAAGTCATTTTACCACTTTAAGTTACGTTTTTGTTTTTTTTTTTTACCTTGCATTTTTAACCCCACCTTAAAGTAGAGGATATATACCATTTTAATATAAAATTATATGTTGGCCTAAAGGGGCCATACATTGGTTTGGTTTGGCCTACACTGCTTTATGAGTTTTCTTTGAATTTTACCATCTTTGGACCAGATCTGTATATACATTCTCCACAAACATCGAATGGTTTTTCTAAAGCAATAAAAATCAGCATAGTCCCTCTCATTTCACCACGTTAACACAATCTAACAATCTAATTCTTCTGGTCTGACCTGAAGTTGACATGTGGCAAATGGTTTACACTTGGCATTTAGTAGGTGGGAGCCAGGGAAGCTGTTAGACAAGCAGAGATGTCTCTTGAAGAACTGTCCTGCACTCCACTTGATCTGCCTGCTGCACAGTGAGGGACATGAAGAACCCATTTGTAATTTCCCAAATCCAAAACCTAAATCCATTTTCACACATATCTTTGTACTATTTTAATATTTCAAATTTCTAGAAACTCTCCTGTGTAAATCAAAGTCAGTAACCATCACTCATGGTATCTGAGTTGCCAATCTGAGTTACCAGAGAAGTGAAGATAACTTCTTTCAAGTGACTTAACCAATAACATAGCTTTTGAAACTCCCGGAAAAGTCAGTAATTTGCACAGTAAGTGCCAAATGAAAATATTCATAGAGCACGGCTACTTTAATGTAATTAACCATTAAATTATTTGTTGAGCAGTGGACATTTTTAGCCACCCATTCACAATAATTCTATCTGTAGTGGTAAATCTCACACTACCTAAATATCTTCAATTTTAATCATTACCAACTATCAACCATTAATTAACAGCCTGAAAAATACATTATGATCCTTTAGGACAGAAAAAGGATCTTACAAAATGTTTTGGGGTAAGGCTTGGCCTAATAAGGTTGAAAACCATTTATGGAGACTTCAAGTATACCAAGACTAAGGCAAGAAAGGATTTCAGACCTTGTTCAGCAGATTTATCTTTGTGACAGTGTTGGTGGCCTCCCCTGAGTGTTTCACTAGCAATGCAATGAGTCGAACAAAGGCATCCAGGTTGTGATAGCACTTGGCTCGGATCATGGTAGGATTAGCAGCAGGATTATGCTGCTGCTCAGCCTGAGCACGGTAACTGATTTCAACACACATTTCAGTACACAGACGAAAGAACCTTGTTATGAGATCATCAGTCTTCAGTATTCCTTGCTGGTGCATCTACCATGGAAACAAAAAAATACACACATTAAGATAATACACATAAATGAACTTCATACTTTAATTTTCATAGTTAATGCTCTTTCATTTGTTCCTATTATCACAATTCTATTTCTTACATCATAAAAAATGTCACTAGAAGAATTACTTCCTGATTAAGGAACCATAATAGAATTCTTCCAGTTCTAAGTTCAATGGTAATTCACAGAGATAATAAGCACTTTTGAACAGCAGGCTACTGCCAAATAATTTGGGAAATTATGCAAATAATTTGCACAATAAGTACTCTCTAGGTCATATTGAGACATTATGGACAGGCTTGGCGCCTGTAACACAGTGGTTACAGCACCAGCCACATACACCGAAGGTGGCTGATTCGAACTCAGCCCCAGCCAGCTAACAAACAATGATGACTGCAACAAAAAATAGCCAGGCATTGTGGCGGGTGCCTGTAGTCCCAGCTACTTGGGAGGCTGAGGCAAGAGAATTGCTTGAGCTTGAGAGTTTGAGGTTGCTGTGCGCTGTGAGGCCATAGCACTCTACTGAGGGCAACATGGTAAGACTCTGTATCAAAAATAAAAAGAAAAAAAAAAAAAAAAAAAAGACATTGTGGACAATATATCTTTCCTGCAAGGAAGAGAATACATTATGTAATTTTCACTTTCTCATAGAATTTAAGACAATTTGCTTCTTAAATAATCGGAGATAACTTCTTGCAGTTGACTTAACCAATAATAGAGTTGGTTAACTATGGAAAGTAATTAGCAAACTCACCCTCCCCACCCCCCACCCCCCACCCCCTAAATCAGTAAGTTGGCTCAGCGCCTGTAGCTCAGCCGTTAGGGCGCCAGCCACATACACTGGAGCTGGTAGGTTTGAAGCCCAGGCCTGCCAAACAACAATGACAATCACAACCAAAACACAGCCAGGCGTTGTGGCGGGCGCCTGTAGTCCCAGCTACTTGGTAGGTTGAGACAGGAGAAACGCTTAAGCATAAGAGTTTGAGGTTGCTGTGAGCTGTGATGCCACTGCACTCTATCGGGGCAGCATAGTGAGACTCTGTCTCCAAAAAAAAAAAAAAAAAAAGAAAAGAAAAAAAAAAATCAGTACTAAATGAAAATACCTACACATCATGTCTGGCTATTTTTAATGTAATAAACTTATATTATTAAGTATAATGTAATAAACTTGTATTAGTTAAAGTGGAAAAAACAAGTTTATTTAAAGAAAGGAAAAACTACAATTATATCATGAATTAGAAATGAAAATAGAGCAGAAAAGTTATTTGGCTAGCCCCTCAACATCCTCCCCCCCCAAAAAATGATGATGACTACAACAATAGTAAAACAAGCATTAAGGCTACAGAGGAAGGAGAAGGTAAGTACTTACTAAACAAAGAAACCAGGCCCAGAAAGAAAACTCGAAGGTTATCTTGAAAATTCTTAAATAATTAATCTTTCCCCAATAAGTAATAAAGGAGCTAAAACTGGTAGGGTTAAGATAATATGCCCTTAGCACAGCAAAGGGACATTGTTTTACACAGAGTCTGAAAAACAGGGGCAAGAATGAGGACAGTCAAGAAGGGAAGAATTTTCTTTTTTTTTTTTTTTTTTCATTTGTTTGCTTTTGGGAATGAGTCTCCCTCTGTCGCCCTGGGTACAGTGCTGTGGCCTCAGCCTATCTCACAGCAACCTTAAACTCCTGGGATAAGGAGCAAAGAATTTTTAAAAGGATGCAAAATGAACAGTGAAGTGTAATGCATCATCTTTTTCAAGAGAAACAAGTAAGAGCAAATAAGCTAGCAAGAAGAGCTGAGACAGACGCCACATACATATCCATGAAACAGCAATGATCACAAAGAACAATTTCTTTCTTCCAAATCAGGAATCAAACTATAAACATGCAGTAAAAGCTTTTCAACAAGGTATGTTTTATAACTTCCTGGATTCTTTTAGAGAATAAATTAATTTAGTATGATATATTCAGTAACATTTATCTTGAAAAATAAACCAAATTTCTAACAACTTCTAGAATTCAAATCAGCTCTTCCATATTCAATTGTCATTTATTTGAAAACAGATCAAATTTGTATATTATTCTTAGTTTTAGTTTCAGTTTGAATAAATATAATAGTCAATAAATATGGAGACATAAGCAAACAGTTCACCCTAGCCAAATATTATAACAGTTCCACTAAAAGAAATTCTAAGGCCAGTTCTGGAAAAGTACCTCTCTTGTCAAATTATATTATAATTACAACACATTGACTTATTATGTCTTATTCCCTCAGTAACTTAGAGCAGCCAGTGCCAATCAAAAACAGAATGCTAAATGGTACTATGGCTCTTACTACTTTTTTTTCTGTTCTTACTATTCACAAATATTCCTGTCAAACCTGTATTTTTAGCTAGCAGCTTGGTTCCTAATACTGTAACTCAAAGTCCATTTGCATCAAATTTCATAAAAAGAAACTCAAGAAACTTATTTCCAAAGGAACATGTTACTACACTTAAGTAGATAAGCTTCTTAAATTAGCAAGTACACTGAAATGTTCTACCCTTTAAATATCTAAGCTTTTTGTTTTGCCATATTTCTTAAAATGGGCTATTATGAGAATTTTATATATTTACTAGCCCATAATCCCATCGTCATTGACTATCAAGCTAGTAAAATTACATTTGGCAGTCTCGTTATTCATCATCTGACCCATCGTACTTTGAAGCCTGTGACATATGAGATGGGATAAACACAACTAAAGGTGAGCAGAAAATGCTGACTTTACTGCTCAGTGATCAATGAGGAGGGAACAGGGTATTTATAATTTAACAGTATGATGATATTTTGATTTCATACTGTTATTTGTAATTTAACAGTATGATAATATTCTGATTAGCATAAGTATAGAGGTAACTGATGACAGGTACATTATAGTGAACTTTAATATTGGAGGCATCACACCCTACTTATGTTGAATAAAAAGCACCTTTCTTTCCAAAAGCTCTACCTGTCCAACAAACGCAGAGAAAGCTTTGGTACTGTCACGGCCAGCTGCTGCTGAATGGTAGAGATTCACCCATTCCCTCAGAAGATACTCTGCCTTCTCCCTCAGGCCTGGAGGGTCATCGTACTCTGAGGCTTGAGAGATCCCAGAATGCATCATAAAGTTAGGGCCTCCATGAGCACGATCAATCATTGCTTCATAGTTGGATCGCACTACTTCCATCAGCTGGGGCAATCTAGTATAATAAATCCAGATTGAAAATCAGTCTATTCATGGTTGTGATTTCACAGACATACAGTTGGACAATTTGCTTATTCAATAGAAACCACAAGAATGACAATCACTTTCTTTACCATTTCCATATTTAAAACAAAACTATCTTTGGTCTTTTTGTATCTGCTTGTTTATAAGGACATAATATACAGTTATGCTACTTCTTACCCAAAAAATATCCAATGAGATAGACCTAATAGTCAGAGTCAACAAATGTTCACTATTTACACATTGTTGGACAGGCTTTATGTTATATCTGGTGATTCTCAATAGTTCTTTGAGAAATTATTTCTATTTTATGTAAGAAATAGGCTTAGAGAAGGTAATGTCCTTAAATCAGAAAGCTTTAAAGTAGCATAACCAAGGCTTAAAATCAGGAGTCTGACATCAAGCCTAGTACTGTATATACTAGGTCATGAAGGCTTAGCAGTTAGTCAAGCATTCACACTTCAAAGGACAGTATTAGGCCTCATCAAAGCTTCCTACATATTGCAGATACAGCAGTTTTAACAAGTAATGTTAGTGTAAATCTGCATGCACATTGATTTCTAAAGCTCACAGGAGACTACAAATGCACAGGGACCTTAAAGCATTTCATCCTCACCCTTCTGGAGCATTGCCTCGGGAATGAGCATTAATCCTCATGAGGGTTTCAATAGTATGAAAGAGATCTGCCTCGGTAACATGGGCAACACTCCTTTCATCCACCAGCAGGATTTTTACCAATTGCATAGCAAATGCCACAGCCATGTAGTTTAAACCATTCTCCATTGACTGGCAACACAGAAAAGATAATGTGAGAAAGAAAGCACTTATAGTAAACATACTTCCTGGGTTCTTTGGTCAGTTCAAATAAATTCCTTCCATACCTGAGCTAGGTGAAGATCATACTGCTGCATATTAACCAAATGATTGCGAATTAGCAACTCCACAGCCTCCACATTATACTTATATTCATCTCGACATTCAATTAGGCACCTAGAAAAATTCAGTATTTCTTTATTCATATGGACTCACCATACTGTATCAGGCAACATAAAGACTCCACTTTATTCGATGGAGACTGTTCCAAATTAAGGAACCCTAGAGAATCAACTGCAAATTAGTATCTAAGTTTCAAGCAGCCAGTAATGAAATACAGACAGCTCAGGCTTCGCTTTGAAATTCTAGGAAACAAGATTCCATTTAAGGCATTAAAACATTTACATATGAATATCACTGAAGCCTTTTAAAACAATGACCTATAATTTATTCCCCCAAACAAGGTACTGGGTTTCTGTATCCACCATGAGAAGAAAATGGAGACCAGACAGAAAAAAACCCAACTATTTAACAATTTTTAGTTCTGAGAATTAGGAAGTCCGTATGTTCTATTTACTTTCCAGAAAAAAAGGGAAACCTCTGGACTTAAGCAGGGCCATATATATCAAAGGGCAGTCCAATAATGGCTATTAACCTTGTGATCTGTTTGTTGCACCATGGAGACCCATAGGCCCGGCCATCCTGCAGAGCTTTTAGGACCAAGAGGTGGCATTCCCTGTAGCGCAGCAGTAGGTCAGCATCAGCACCACTTGTGGCATCTAGCAAGCCCTCTACAGCCTATGGGAGAAAGAAAGTATTCAAAACCATACAAAACATACTACACAACCCAAATATCAGAGCTAAAAACCAAACCTCAATGCAAACTACAATATACTTTATAAAGCCTTAATAATCTTCTCTCCACTCTCCAAATATCCTTCTCAGTCACCTAAAACACACACACACACACACACACACACACACACAGAGTAAGTTTTATTTAGTTTAAGCTCATTCTGTGTTCTTTGCTATCATAAAATGCTCTGCTGACCCTATACAGTCAAAACCCTGCATAATTACCCAAATTCTTGGATCAATTTGTTCCTCAAAATACAAAGGGCTAGCTTTTAAAGTTTCTTTTATAATCCTATTTCCAGAAAATCTTAACTTGATTTATATTAATGTTTTAAATCTTAAGCATAACTGCTTTTAAGTATGTAAACAATGATTCAGGTCACTAAATATTTATAAGCCTAGCTTCTCCTAAAAGTGACAGCTTAAGAACGAACCTTCTGGAGCAATCCAAGAGCAGCTATGGCATCCCGAGAGTTTCGAGATAATACTACAACCTCCAAAAGACTTCGAAGAGCCTGAGCTTGAGGATTCATGGCTAAAGCAGGTGGGATGGCATGTAGGTGCTGCTCCAGTTCTGTAATGCACTTATCGTAAATCTGTGCTACATCATCTGTTGCCCAAGCTTGCTGTTTTAGAGAAGGAAATAACCAAAAAGAGAGAAAAAACTTTAAGGTTTTTCATCAGGACAGGTACCAAATAGAAGTAAATAGTATGTTTACTCTCTTTTCCTTTTTCTTCAAAACATGAAAGGTTGCTTCCATTGCCCCTTCTTAGGCCACTCAGTCTTAATAGTATTATGTAAGGTATTATGTAAGCAAACATAGAGGAAGGCATGCTTCACTTCACAGTGGAAAACCTGGCTATTACCATAATCAAGTAATCACAGCAAGTACCACCAAAAATGGGATAGGCTGAGGGCAGCACCATTTATGGCATCTAATACTTTCTATAGCCTAAGTAAGTGCTACAAATCATGAAAATACAGTGCTCAGTCCAAATACATTACCTAAATCTAGTCATGAGAATACACTAGACAAAATCCCAAATCAGGCCATTCTAGAAAATAGCTAGTCTATAATCTTCAAAAGTGCCATAGTGATGAAAGATGAAGAAAACCAAAGATCTACACCAGGATGAAATAAGGGAGATTTTAAATACATGACAACTAGGAGAAATGATTCTAAAATAGGCCTTTTGCTATACATTATTGGGACACTTGGTGAAACACGAACGAGGTCTAAGTGAGAGTAGCAAGGGATTAGTGTTAATTTTTCATTTTAACAGGTGTACAGTGGTCACACAAAAAATGTTTTGTAAAAAGTAAAAGCTAAAAGATTCAGGAGTGAAGGGAACATCAAGTCAGCAACTTACTCTCAAATGTCAGGTGGAAAATGTTTTTCCTTGTATTTCCAATTTTTCTGGAAACAACTTGCAAAATTTTAGAAATTCCTATTATTTTTAAAAGGGACATCATGGTGGTACTATACAGATTTTTCTGAGCCAAATATTACAATTAAATCAACCTCATGGATTAAAAAATAAATAAATCTTCTATATGCCATGCTAACCTGGTATTTAAAACTCAACAATTGTGGCTATTTTTTTTTTTTCCTCTGTAACATAAGCTCCCAGGAAGCAAGTGATATATTAAATGTCCAAAACATTTAAATTAAACTTTAAACTCTCAATCAAAACCAAAATAAGTATTTACCTTCATGGGCTGAGCTAAAAATCCTGTAGGCTGACTTAAGTCATTCGTAGGCAAAAAGCCAGGTACATTGCGTGCAAACTCTTCATAAACAGCTAGCTGCTTTGGGTCCACACCACCAACCTTGGAAGAAGAAAACGTATTTTGATAGGATTCACTCCATAATCAATAAAAACTTTTTTTGTTTGTTTGGAGACAAAGACTCACTATGTTGTCCTTGGTAGAGTGCTGTGGCGTTAAAGCTCACAGCAATCTCAAACTCTTGGGTTTAAGCAATTCTCTTGCCTCAGCCTCCCAAGCTGCTGGGATTACAGGCACCTGCCACAACACCCAGCTATTTTTTGTTGCAGCTATCAACATTCTCTAGCTGGCCCAGGTGGGTTTGAACCTGCCACCCTTGGTATATGTGGCTGGTGCTGTAACCAATATAAACTTTTTTTGAAAGTGGAAAGTTTTTGTGTAGGTAAGCACAGGGGTTTTGAGAATATAATAACATAGGAGTCATCACAACATATACTAGCCATGAATGAGTATGCATGTGCACACACATAGCTCAGAAGAGGGTTTCCTATTTCCCTGAATCCTGTAAAGAACTTATAAATTCACTTTCTGTTGGGAAATGCTTTGAACAGGACTGTACCAATTCAACTTTCCCTTGAAGCTGGTAAATTTTATCGGACTTCTCACCACCTTGTTGAGATCAATAAAAGCAATCATGAATAAAAACACTTAACACCAAAAAATGTATCTTAAAGAAGCCTCAGTTGGGAAACATACACATTAACAGGCACAAGAACTTTATAGTACCACTTCAACAAACCGAGGGGTGAGAGAATCTAAGCTATTTCTATACCTTATACAACAGGCAGCCTTTAAGTGAAATGTTACTAAGGTAAGCTGCTTTCTCAAAAACCACATGTAACCCTGTCTACTGTCCTAGTCCCAGTAACAACAAGAATATAAAAAACACCAAGTTAAGGAAGGGAGAGACAGAGCCCTAATTCTCACTTTCAGCCTGATTTGTTCTGGCATCCGCTCAGCTTGATATGTTAATACAACAGGATCACAGTATCTGCGCCCTTCTTGCCTGGCATGTTTTCTCAGCTCAAATTCCTGCAAACAAAAAAAGTCACTGAGGTTCTTGTTATAAGGCACTTTCTTAAACTTAAAAGAGAACAAAACTTAAAAAGCATAAGCTAAACACTTACAGTTGCTAATCTCTTGTCCATCTCAGGGCCTGCTTTTTCTACTGCAGTCTTCTGAATAAAACAGCAAGCTAATTCACAATTGTCCTGAGCTAACTGGGCTGCTGCCTGATCCATCATTTCTCTTTGCTGTGGGGAAGCAGTCTGGGGAGGTAGGGAAAGGAAAAGATTTAGAAGTTGATGTAGACCGATAACATAGTAGGAAATCCATTAACAGCTGTGACCTTGAAATAGTTAAATCAGCTTCCTCATCTGCAAGATGAACATGCCCTGAACATCTATCAGTTTCTTTTATTAATAACCATGACATTGAGATTCAAGTCTAGTAACTAAGTCACTTGAAGAAACAATATGTGCTTGTATGTGTTAATTCACTTTCAATTATTTTGTAGTATCCTACTCAAACTACTTTAATCTAAATTCTTCGTGGTTAACAGAAATGAGATCATTAACTTACTATATTTTCTTTTTAAATTGTTTCCTTCTTCCCTCCTTCTTTCTTTCTATTTATAAGCCAAGGTCTGTTCTGTCTGGTCGGTCTATCTATCTATCTATCTATCTATCTATCTATCTATCTATCTATCTATCTATGAGACGGGGTATGGTCTGTCAGCCAAGCTAGAATACAATCATTGCAACCTTGAACTCCTGGGCTCAGGCACTTCTGCCATATCCTCCTGAGCAGCTAAGACTACAGGTGTACACCAACACACCAGTACACACATGTCTCACTGTGTTGCTCAGGGTGGTGCTATAACACTCCTGGCATCAAGCAATCCTCCCATCTTGACCTCCCAAAGAGTTGGGATTACAGGTCTGAGTCACAGCATCCAGCCCTGAATTTTCATTTAAACCAACAAATATTTGGATATCTAGACTATGCCAAACACTGTGCTGCAGAATACAACAGTGAAGAGGGGCGAGGATAAACCATGATGCTTGGCCTCAACAAAATTTATATTCTAAAAGAAGAAAAACATCAGCCAAATACAGTGATTATTAAGAATTCCTATACTACACCAAGGAATAACCAACTTACGCGAAGGGCCGAGGCAAAACTGTTTTTCAGGTTGGTAGATATACTCATGAGCAAAGGTTCCCTGCAAGTAATCATAGCCATTCCAGCTGTCAAGTTACGCATCATATGATGAGCTGCTATTCGCATTCGAGATTCCTCAGAATCCAGGGCAAAATCCTTCCTGACTATTTGTTCACAAGTAGTCATGGCAATCTTAATTGATCGATCCACCACAGGATGAACTAGCTCTTGGACAGCCCGTTCAATTGCTTGACGCACACACTGTTTCAACTGTGGGTGGGCCTGAAACAAGGGAATCTAGGCAGGGAAAAAGCAAAATAAATCAATAGCTTGTTATCTTATTTAAATGAAACAACTCAATTTCTACTGCATTATACCTACAATGTTGGAAATCACTTCAAGATTTCTAAAAACTATGAACTTCTACTTAAAATCAACCAGTGAAAACTCAGGAAACAGAAGCTGGGGTAAACAGAGGGGAAGGCATTCAATATGTCCTGTGACACATGGTGACAGGTACACATGATTTTTAAAAATTTAAGTTTAATGGGCAAACTGTTCATAATAAGATGTATTAGCTGCTTAAAGACACCTACTTGTTTCCATGAAATTTATGGTTCACATACTCTTAAAAAATAGCAACTTCTGTATTAGCTGCAAAAATGTGAAGAGAAATCAAGTTTACAGAAAAAAGGTTTCCTACAAAAACTATTATTGCTAGCTTGGTGCCTGTAGCACAGTGGTTACGGCGTCAGCCACATGCACCAAGACTGGCAGGTTCAAACACAGCCTGGGCCAGCTAAACAACAATGGCAACTGCAACAAAAAATAGCCAAGCATTGTGGTGGGTACCTGTAGTCCGGCCACTTGGGAGGCTGAGGCAAGAAAATAGCTTAAGCCCAAGAGTTTAAGGTTGCTGTGAGCTGTGATGCCACTGCACTCTACCAAGGGCGACATAGTGAGACTGTCTCCAAAAAAAAAAAAAAAAACAAAGTTATTACTGCTGCAAATAATTCCTTAGAACAGCAAGCAACCATGCCCACTGAAGTCTTTTGCTTCACCTGAAAGACCATTTCTGATCTTTTATCTTAGGTTCAATTTATACCCTAATACTAACCTCAGTCCTTTTAATTTACTGGATATGAGGAACCAATATAAACAATGTCTTGTCACTTGGACTATTTTTTTAAGAGAAGTAAAATTATACTACACAACAGTTTCAGACCCCTACTCTCTCTGACAAAAGTCTACAACCTAGGAATCTAGAGGGAATGGGAAAAGGGGAGAGAAGGTAACCAAACAGCTCACTTTGTCACAAACTAAGAATTGGGGAATGGAGCAGTATTTACTTACCGTTGGGTTTAAAGTAATGTGTGGTGCCAGGCCTGCAAGGGAATAGACATTGATGTCATGGTAGCTGTACTGTGGCTGTGGTGGAACTGTGGCTGTACAGGTGGTACTGGTAGCTGGGGTAGTAGAAGTTGCTAAAAGTAGTAAGAGATAAAAAGAGCAGATTTGTTGACTTTACTATAAAATTAGGTAGACAGTAAGTGGTCATCAACTAGTTACACTAATTGGGTTGGGATTGGGGATTATCTTTCCCACCCTGAAAGGGATATTCTGTTATTTTAACGGAGATATAAACAAAAGATTAAAACTATGCCCTGGCAGTGCCCCACAATATAGAAATTAAGTGGTTATGCCACATTAGCAGGCCCAAGTCTTATAGGCTTATATCTTCTATATGTGACAAGTCTATTTTCAAGGTAGACTTCTCCCTGGTTTACCTGGGGATTCTTGGCTGCTAGGGACTGAGAGAAAGAAAAGCAGATTTATTGTAATCACATTGCCCTGTCACTCAAAACCCCTACACATACTGTCATCACCACCACACCTCCAATCCTCTTGATATAGACAAAATAATACGTTCTGCTTGTCTGACTGTCCCCCAAAGTTGAGGAATACCACAGGCCACTATGCCATGCAATTATTTCTAAGACTTCAAACAACATAAGATAAAACCTGGCCTACACAGTGTTAGGTAGGGAAAAGGGGGAGGAAGAGGAGCACGTGGCACTAAGGAGAGGTTTTGTCTACCAAAAAGAACAAATTAACCAGATGCCTAGCCCAAGGGGTATATCCAAGGACTGAACAGATGTTTGGTCTACTACGGAGGGTCTCCAAGGACTGACCAAGCAGAAGAAAGCAGAGAAACCACAAACTGGAAATTTGATCATTTTGGTGACAGTGTCCTCAAGTGACCTGCCCTCATTCATACAGTAAAAATCACAGTTTACAAATGCCATAGCAACCCTAAGAAGTTACTCTATCAGGTCAGGAAAGGGGAGGGATCCCAGTTCTGGGAACACTTTAGCCCTTTCACAGAAAACACATGAATGTTCCGCCTTCAGTTTAAAATATTATTAGGGATTAGCACAAAAGTACAGACTCTAACCCTCAGGAGTTGCTGTTCCTTACTGAAGTAGTCTGCTCTCTACTAACTTAAGAGTATACTATACTTTCTATACTATCTTTAAATTCAGGGTCTTTTCCTCTTGTGGAGATTGATGCATCCTCTCTCTGGGAGGTACTATGCTTTAATATTATGCTGGCACTTTTACTTGTTTCCATCTGTTTGACTTGCTCATTTGTTTCCTGAACTTGGTACCACTAACCACTCTTCAGTACCAGGAACCAAAACCAGGGAACACATGAACCTGACATCTGATCTCCAAACCTGACAATGGGTATGAGGAACTGAATAATTCATATTTAGTTAAGAATGCCTTATGAATTGCTAGGATGAAATCTAGTAAGTTGACAAAATGCCTACTCAGCTTCAGCATTTACTTGATAATTTAGAAGGCTTATAAAAAAAGTATACAAGTTTTAGCACCATACTATGTAGGAAAATTATAGTTCCTTATATTCATGGAAATGTACCATTTAAGAGAACAGTTTGGCTAACAAATGTCTAGAATAATTAGCACACTTACTTGTGGTTGTAATCGGGGGGAGTTCTTCTGGCTGCTTGACATCTTTCTTTGGAGCAGAGAGTTGTTCATCTAAATTCTTTAGGCGATCTTTATCCTTGAGGAGGTTTCCAGGTTTTAGCTCATTGATGTCTAACGCAAGGTTCTTGCAGAGGACCTCAATCTCAAACTTTAAGTTTAACTGCATAATTCCAGTATTTTGATTAGAATTTTAAAAATAAAAATTTAGTTTTATTCATAATATACTCTAATCCCAACTCAGTTGTTATAGTACTTCTGCGAAAATATTTTGTCTGCCTTTACTATAAATTTTAATGTGAAGGCAGAGAATATTCCAAAAGATAAAGTAACAACAAATTACCTTCAAGTCATGTTCCTGATGTAGCTCAGCTAATACATTCATAATTGCCATTGTCCAGGGGTTTGGTGGCCTAAAAACCTGGGAGGGGGGAGAAGCTATTATGTTAAGCTGGCCCAAAGCATTAATTTGCATCATGTGACACAGTTAACATTTATACCAATGTGGACCCCTAGCCATCCTTACCTATATCGTATTTCAGAAAAGCACTAAAACCCAAAACCATTAATTAGACTCTTTCCTAAAATTTCACCTAGCCTCTCAAATTAGAAATATCAAACTTCACAGAGAAAAACAGAACTCACCAGTTTTAAATTCTTAAGAACTAAGGATATTATCTCTTGACCCTTAAAATTAGCCATGAATAAAATATTAAAATCTACTCACCACACTACGAATGCTAGACTCTAAGACTTTGGCAACAAAGGGCACTACATAGAGCAATTCCTGTTGTCCTTTAACATAAGCCTCTAGCAGCAAAGATTTCACATCCAAGTCCTAGAATTGAAAAAAATATTTTTAAAAGCTAAGGAAAAAAAGGGCTCCAAAAGCCCTTATGAACTACTCAAACAAAGGTATTTTGCTAAGCTCATCCCCCAACATCAGGAATGCAGGAATCAAACCTAATATCCAAGTCCTGCCTTATCAAAAAGGAGGTGAGGTGTGAAAAGCATATCTTGGGGGCATGTTCTTAATCCTAAAAGATGTAAGGCCCCAAAGGTATAATCAGGAATTCAAAACATGGGCCAAAAATCTTATAAAAACTCAATAATCATTAAAATAGCTCCAAAGTGAAGAATTTGTCACAATATGCTGCATAAACATTCCCAAACTTTACATAACCCTTTAGTTAAAACTTACAGTGTGTAAGATGGGTTTGTTTTTAGCTAATGTGATCATCCCTAACCAATGTCCCAAGTTCTTCAGCAAAGAACGGTCTGAGAAATTGGCCGCAGCTTTATCAGAGGTCAGGAGCACCTGAAATAGTACAAGATTAAAAAAGATACGGGAATGAGCTTATAAAGGAAAATTCTTAACTGAATCTTTAGGAATTCCACATTATCCCACTATAAGCCATCATGTCTTTGTTTATCTCGCCTTCCTCTCTGCCCTCCAATTCCCGCTGCAGCCAGTGCGGCAGCCACAATGCAAAAGTGGAATCAGCGCCATTTACTGCCACAGCAGCAGTCCCCATTACCCAAGCGGGAGATGAGGAGGATGGGGGTCCCCTCAGACAACCCAGCTTTCTGGGCCTTCCCCCCTTGGCCAATGGAAAGCCTGGTGATCCCAAGTCAGGAAACCATATAGAAGAAGATATTTGGAACAAATATAACCAATAAAGAGCTCATTATCTAGAATGTATAAAGAATTCTTGATGTAAGCTATTAGGAAAATTGACAAAAGACCAGAACAGACACCTTATAAAAGTGAAGATCTAAATGAACAAGAAACACGAACAAGTACTTAACATCTTTAGTCATGCAAGATAAAGACACACCACTTTGAAATTGTATCTCTTACATGCTGCTGGTGGGAATGTAAAATGGTGTAATCACTATGGAAAAGAGTACGGTAGTTTCTCAAAAAGTTAAAAATAGAACTATGATAGGACAGTCCCACATATACCAAAAAAACTGAAAGTTGGATCTCGAAGAGATATTTGCATGCCCATGTTCACAGCAGCCAAGAGGTGGAAGCAACCCAAATGCCCACTGACAGAAGAATGGATAAACAAAATGTGGTGCATACATACAGTGGAATACTATTCAGCCTTATAAAAGAAATGCTGTCAAATACTACAACATGGATGAACTCTGAGGACATTATGTTAAGTGAAACAGAAGACAAGTACAGTGGGCCGAGTATAGTGACTCATTCCTATAATCCCAGAACTTTGGGAAGCTGAAGCAGGTAGATTACTTGAGGCCAGGAATTTGAGACCAGCCTCAGCAACATAGTGAGAGAGAGAGACACACACACACACAAACACACATGCCCAACTCCACCTACAAAAAATAAAAATATTAACCAGGGACAGTGGCACACTTGTAGGAGCTAAGGAAGGAGGATCACTTAAGCCCAGAACTTTGAGGCTTCAGTGAACTGTGGTAACACCATTGCACTCTAGCCTTGATGACAGAACAAAACTGTTCCTAAAAAATAAATCTTTTAAAAAGGCAGATACTGTACAGTACCACTTATCTGAGGTGTCTAAAGTCAAATTGACAGAAACAGTAACATAGTAGTTACCAGGGGCTGGGGGAAGAGGAACTGAGGAAAGAGAATTATTGTTTAATGGGTAAAGAGTTTCAGTGTTGCTTAATAAAAAAGTTTCGGAGATCTTTTTCACAACAATATCAATATAATTTACACTACTAAACTGTACACTTAAAAATAGTTCAAATGGTAAATTTCATGTTACATGTTTTTTACCACAATAAAAGAATGAGCTCGAAAAAAGCCACCATTTCTGAAAATAAGCCCCAAAGTAGATCTACTTCACAAAGATCATTTTGATGTGCTCATTATTCAACATTACCATTTCTACTTTTAAAAATAGTCTTTATTATGGCTCGGTGCCTGTAGCTCAGTGGCTAGAGCGCCAGCCACACACACGGGAACTGGCAGGTTCGAACCCAGCCAGGGCCTGCCAAACAACGACAACTACAACCAAAAACTATCCAGGTGTTGTGATGCGCGCCTGTGGTCCCAGCTACTTGGGAGGCTGAGGCAAGAGAATCACTTAAGCCCAAGAGTTTGAGGTTGCTGTGAGCTGTGACGCCACAGGCACTCTATCCAGGGCAACATAATGAGACTCTGACTCAAAAATAAAAAGTCTTTATGTGTTACTTTTTTTAGTTTAATAGAAATACATTATACAAAAACCACACAAAGTTAAAAGTGTCAGGTATCCTACTACTGAAAAGTATTTTAAAACTCTGAAAATTTTATCTAGGTTTGAGGGAGAGACCAACTACAAACCTATTTTGAAAGCCTAAATTCAATTCAAATAAAGATTACAGCTATGCTTAAGTCCCTCAAGGCAGGCATGCAGAAGAATATAAACAACATAGCCGCCTATTGCAATCTTCAGCATATCCCGGTCATTAACACATTTCTAGAGCCAACTAAGAAACTTCCTGAAATACAGTATACTACCCTATTTATGTACTTCTTTCAAAATTTCTAGAGAAGACAATCCATTTAATTGATAATCCAGTTCTTCTTTTTCTAAGAGAAAGCCAGCAAAGGAGAGTATTTAAGTGTAGGCATGAAGACATATATATACACCCATTTACTACACACTACCTCTTACTTTATGGCTATATATAATTTTTGTTTAAAACAGATCTTGAAACTTTTTACACCAGAGTATATGTGGGAACATTCATACATCCCAACCATCCTTGCTATCAGATAACAAAAACTGAATATACTCATGCTCCTTAATTTCATATAGGAACAGCAGAATGGTGTAAGTCAGCTGTGCAAGAGAAAAGGCCAGGAATTCTTTCACACTACAGCATAACCAAGAATGAGGAAAATTCCCATCTATAGGTTTAAATATAGTGCTGGTTCCTAAACCAATGTCCCAAGCAAAGAATGATCACAGCTATGTTGGTTCACACTGTTTTCTAATAGAAGATTTTCCTCCTAAGAAATAAGAGACAGTTTAGAAATTAAAATAAATTGTACTAGATAAGTGTGACCTCATTAAAGATTATGATGTTAAAATAAGCAACAAAGAATCTAAGACAACAGCTATTCCACAAAGAGCTAGACATATCAAGCACTTGACTATAGATACAAACTATAGTATTGTTTATATTAGTTAACATGATTAACAACTTAAATGTGCAATAGTAATATACATCCATACAGTGATTTTTCTATTTTAAGAAGAGGGACTACAGGCCAGGTGCAGTGGCTCATGCCTATAATCCTAGCACTCTGGGAGGCTGAAGAGGGTTGACTGCTTGAGCTCAGGAGTTCAAGGCCAGCTTGAGTAAGAGCAAGACCCTCTCTCTATGGGGGGAGATGGGGGAGGAGTTAGAAAAATTGAGGCGAGAATTATCACTTGAGCCCAAGAATTCAAGGTTGCTAAGAGCTATGATGACCCCAGTGGGACAGAGTGAGGCTCTGTCTCAAAAACAACAACAAATATATGGTATGCTTATAAGACTAAAACAAAACCTACAACAATTTCCATAGATACCTAATACAGATGATATATAAGGAAGAATGCAAAAATTCTACCTCTACAATCAACTATTTACAAATTCAAAGCAACAATTAAAGAAGAAAACACAAGAACCAACTCTTACTTTGATGTTTCTGTAGGTCTCATTCAGAACCATCTTGTTAAATTCAGGATTCTTTAGTGTATCAAGGAAGTTTGAATACAGGCTGTGAAAATTTGGCTCAATACTGACTCTCTTCATAACCAGATACTGTGAGACCCAAGGCATAAATTCTTCTTTCACAGTCTCCTTTAACTCTTCAACCTAGCCAATCAATATGACATTAGAAGCACAAAATTACACAATGATAAAATGAGGTTTTAGTTTCTGTGAAATAGACTACTGCATATGACTCACTGCCAAATTAACTAGATGCTAAAATAGCTGCCTTCCCCATCAGACAGATATGATAAAGAAAAGTATGTTCAGATTCATAATCATACTTCAAACTGTGGGTGCTTAGGACTGAAACATCTATGGTCATTTTTAGCTTTAAAATTGTACATATAGGACAAGTACAGGTGGCTCGTGCCTGTAATCCCAGCATGTTGGAAGTCTGAGGCAGGAGGATCACTTGATGCCAAGAGTGCGAGACCAGCCTATGCAACAAGTGAGATCCCTCTATACAAAATTTAAAAATTAGCCAGGTGTGGTGGTGCACGCCCCATAGTCCCTGCTACTTGGGATACTGAAGCAGAAGAATCATTTGCGCTTGGGAGTTTGCATTTGAGCTCTATGACTGTGCCACAGTTCACCAGTCTATGTAACAGAATGAGGAGACTTTGTCTTAATAAACAAACAAAACCCAAACATGCAATCCCTGCCCCCTCACTTTAAATCATTAAATCTACAACTCTGCCATCAAGCAGGTCTAACAACAGAACTGTTTTCCCAAAATTTCATCTCCAGAAATCATCTGTAAGTTTGAATTTTCCAAAAGGGATACAGAAGACCTCAATTTTTTCCCCTAGTCAATGATGCTGAGATTTTGAAAGATGGTACTTGTGTTAAATCTCAAAATCCACTTGTTTGGCCTAATCTTACTGATTAACAATGACATGCCTAAGTACAGCTAACCCTTGAAAAACATCAATTTAAACTTTGTGGGTTCACTTACATAGATTTTCTTCCACCTTTGCCATCCTTAAGACAAGACCAACCCCTCTTCCTCCTACTCTCAGATTACTCAACATGAAAATGATGATGAACTCCTTTATGATGACCTTAACCTCTTAAAAGTAAATGTATTTTCTCTTCCTTATGATTTTCTTAATAACATTTTCTCTAGCTTACTTTATTATAAAAGACATCATATCATACATATAACATACAAAATGTTTTAATTGAATATTTATGTTATCAGTAAGGCTTCTAGTCAGTAGTAAGCTATTAATAGCAAAGCTTTAGGTGAGTCAAAAATTATACCTGGATTTTAGACCATGTAGGGGGATGGCATTCCTAATATCCACATTGCTCAGGGGTCAGCAAATGTTTGGCATATAATCTTAGGAGGCAAGTATCATTCTTGAGGCTTTTCACAATGTCTACCTCAGTTAATAAGATTTAATAACTAGTATGGATAATACCTGAGAGAAAATGAGTTATCACCAAAAGTACAAATTAAACCTTCCATCACCATGAGAACATTAAATTTATTTCAAAAACCCTATAACTCACTGCAAACACAACATCAATGTTTATTAGAACCACAACCAAATGCTGGATATCCAAATGCCCCTTGCCTTTAAAGTGATTATTGCAAAGGGTCAAAAATATATCCCTCAACTCATTAGAAAAAAGAAGAAAGGGCATTTATGCACTATAACATCTTGCTTACCTTTTGAGTCATATTTGATTGTGAAAGATTGTTAAAGATAAAAGCAATTTTCTCTTGGATGTTTTCTGGGGGTTCCACAATTCTCTCAGTTTGATCTGTGGCCACAAGCAACGTATCTATATTTGTAGTATTAATAGAAGGCTAAAAATGATAATGAAATACATAAAGCAAGTTGAAATACTTCCTTGAAAAAAATCCCAGAAAAAACAACATATACAGATTCAGTTAGTATAAAAAACACACATGGTATGTTTGTGCACTGTAAGCATGGGCAAAAACTATTAATAGTGCCTTACTCTGAGAAATATAGGGAGGGGAGATACAAAAGGGGAAATGCTGGTCTTTATGCCTTTTTTTCTAGTATGTATGTGTTACGCTTATAATAAAATTGTAATACAGGCTCACTACTGGATGTTTTATAAAATAACAATAAATCCTGGAAAAGAAAAAATATAAAACTACTTACTGGCACATCTTTCTTAAAGCTGACTCCAGTAGGCCTAGTGACTGTAACCGTTTTAGCAACAGTGGTGGTCGTTGAGGTGGTTACCATTGTGCTAACCTGACCAGCAAGAGGAGCTTTTGCTGGAACCTGGGCCTGAGCCTGGGCCTGAGCCAGTGCAATACTTCCAGGGGTTGTGATAGAGCCTTGCATTTTCACAGGAGGATCTCTAGACTGCTGTCCATACTCGATATACTAAAGGGGTAAAGAGGAAGAAACAATTAAAAGAACTCTTAACAGAAATCGAAAAGCTTGAATTTTATGCCCCTCATTCTGAGAGGATAAAAACTAATTTCACAGTATTCTTTTGGATCATTTATCTCCCTTATTTCTTGCTCCATCCTAGCACTAATACATAAGTGGCTACCATGATTTCTTCAGAGATAAAATATTAGTATGTTAAAGTATTTATGACAGAAGTGGTCAAGCAAAATAACTTCTCCCAAAAAGCAGCACCAAATATATGCATATAAATGTCTTTAAGCCCTTTAATAAATGCAAACTTTAAAACTGTTAAAAAGTTATAAAACTTATTTAAAAAAAAACTGGACATTAATAAGAAAGCTAAATCCTAAAAAACACACTGTAGTGAGCTAAATCTCAATAAAACTGTTATTATAAAAAATAAACAAAAAATACTATACATAGCCCAGTCAACTTAAGGGTAAGCAACACCAATAATAGGTGTTGTAGGGCAGGATTCTTTCCCCTCACTTTAAATACCTATAACAACCCTGCACCCTCCCACACACACAAATTAGAACGCTGGGATAGGATTCCTGAGGCTATTTTCAAAGGTCCTTGCATAGCAAAACTAAAATTACCATCTACATATATAATACTTGACAAAGTATAGAAAAATAAACAATAACCTCTCTAGTTTGCTTACTAGTCTGGGGACCAGTTTTGCATGACCGTTCCTGTTTGCTTGCTTGCTAGTTTTTTAATGTCCATATTCTTGGTTCTGAATTCCTCTCAACCCACTCATTCACTTGAATGAATTCACTCCTGCCTCCTACTCCATGGTCCCACAGATAAAGTCACTGCAATAATCCTGCCTACCTATAAATGCAGAAGGATAAAGTAGAAAATGCTGGACTAAACTAAAATATAGAATTCAAGTAGGTTCAAATTCCAATCTTTCTGATTCCTTTAAGTATGATCTTAAAGTCATTTATCTACTTTATGGGAGAAAAATGCCAAAATATTACAAAGATAACAAAGATTAAACAACTTTCCTATTCTCTATAAGCCAGCATTGACCAAAAGCTAAAGACAAAGGTATGAATAATGTTTATCAATCCAAAAATCAGTCTCTAACATAATGGTTCTAAATTTCAAGAACAACAATAATTACATAAAATGGCATTAAAATGTGTATTCCCTGGTAGTACATGGATGTATTCCATGGAATGCATCCTGTAAAATAGATACTTCAAAGGAATGCAAGCAAGTGGTAAGGAAGAACGTATTTTTAAGAAACATTGGTCTGAGGAGCAGCAAGATGGCAGCCAAGTAACAGCTTCCTTGCAACTAATAAGGTGAGTCTGGGGAGACAAGACTCCAGGCATCTCTGGCTGGTAGGATCTGCCCATAAACAATCCTTTGAGGACACAGGGAGTCAGTGGGAGACTTCTGGATCCCAGGAGGACAAAAGCAGCGGAAAACTGGCAAGTGGCTGTGTGTGTTTGTTCGGCCTAATCCCGCCATCAGGGTGACTGCAGACTTCCCTAATGAAACTTTCCAAGCAAGAAGACAATGGTCATCTACCTTTAATCTACTTAAACAGAACCAATTCCAGCCCAGAATACTATATCCTGCTAAGCTAAGCTTTAAAATTGATGGAGAAATCAAATCATTTACTGACATACAAACACTGAGGAAATTCGCCACAACAAGACCAGCTCTATAGGAAATACTTCAACCTGTTCTTAACAGTGACCATCACAATGGATCAACAGCAAAGTAAGAACTCAGCAATTAAAGGACAGAACCTAGCTTCCACACTGATGCAAAAGATAAAACTAAGCAATGGACTCTCATACTTATCAATTACCTCATTAAATGTTAATGGCTTGAATTTTCCAATGAAGAGGCATAGATTGGCTGACTGGATTAAAAAACACAAGCCATTCAATTGCTGTACAGAAAACACACCTCGCTTCAAAAGACAAATTAAAACTCCGAGTTAAGGGAGTTAAAGGAAGACAATTTTTTAGGCAAATGAAATTCAGAAGAAAAGAGAAGTTGAAATCTTATTTTCAGATACATGTGGATTTAAAGCAACTAAAGTCAAAAGACAAAGATGGTCACTTTGTATTGGTCAAGGGAAAAATACAACAAGAAGACGTTTCAATTCTAAATATTTATGCACCCAATTTAAATGCTCCCAGATTCCTGAAACAGGTCTTACTCAGTCTGAGCAATATGATATCTGATAATACCATAATAAAAGGGGACTTTAACACTCCTCTTACAGAGCTGGACAGATCCTCTAATCAGTAATTAAACAAAGACATAAGAGATTTAAATGAGACCCTAGAACAACTGTGCTTGATAGATACAGATAAAACACTCCATCCCAGAGACAAAAAACATACATTCTTATCACCCATAGAACATTCTCCAAAATTGATCATACCCTGGGACACACAACAAACCTCAACAGAATCAAAAGAACTGAAATTTTACCTTGCATCTTCTCAGACCACAAGGCACTAAAGGTGGAACTCAACTCTAATAAAAACACTGGACCCCACACAAAGGCATGGAAAATAAACAACCTTCTGTTGAATGACAGATGGGTGCAGGAAGAAATAAAACAGGAAATCACTAACTTCCTTGAGCATAACAACAATGACGACACAAGCTACCAAAACCTGTGGGATACTGC
>CAUYPK010030944.1:0-21209 GCA_963574355.1 Loris lydekkerianus
CCCAACTATACCTCAAGACTATGAGGAAAGGACCAAGGAAGGGGAAGGGAGGGGGGAGGTTTGGGTGGAGGGAGGGTGATGGGTTGGGCCACATCTATGGTGCATATTTTTATCTATAATAAAAAAAAAAAAAAAAAAAAGGATTAGCCCTTGAAGCTGCCAGCCAGCAGGTTTTCCTGATGGCAGTATTTGCTGGCTGTCCAACCAGCCCTGGCCACAGGCTTCAAAAGCTGGAGCTCAGGGGATGCTGGGGGAGGGGTCTGCCCAGGAAATGCCAGGAGAAGTCGCTGGGCTAGCAGAGGTAGCTCAAAGGTCAACATCTGGGCAGCAGGCTGCTCCTCAAAGCCCGTAGTGAAAAATACACCTTACCTCTGTGTTTTAAAAGTTGCTGCCCAGATGCCCTTTTCTTTAATCACCGAATTTTCATTTCAAAGCTAAGCACTAGCAGGTCATTAAAATAATATACACCTTACAAACCCAGGCTATTGGCAACCCTGTCTGCTGCAAACTCTAGACCTTGCCACCCTGCCTCTGACCACAGTTCCACTTCCACTGGCTTCCTGCCTTTGGCAATGGCCAGGGTTTGAAGGTTCAGAGGGAGGCAAATTGCCCAGCTAATTAAAATTTGTACTTTAAAAAACATTATTCTCTTATACTGTCATACAAAGTTAAATGGGTACAAATTTCTTTGGAAATAGCCAAAAATAAATTAGGTACTTAAGGCACTGTAGAAGAAATTGCTGCCTTAAATTCTCAATTGCAGAAAAATAAAGGCTTATCGTGGAAATTGTTATTTAGCTGCAACTGTGGGGGGTGTAGGTAGGATGCCATTATTAGCCTCCTTTACAAATGGGATGTGTCAGGAGCTTCGGAGGAAGACCCAGGTTTGGCGGCCAAATGCCAGCGTGTTGAATATCCACAGTGAGTTCTTCCCCCGTCGGTAATTGTAATTCTACATCTGTTTCCATCCTCTCACCTTGGTTACTGCACTCTGCGAGAGTCAAATGTGTTTCTGAAATCAAGTGCAAGGGAGTAATCCAGACTCCTGTTGATAAATAGATTATGCCCCAATTACTGGTGCCTTTCTGAAATGTGTTACTGAATGAAGCACAAAATTGAGCCTGAGCTCGTCATATCTTACTTCACTATCTGCGTCTGTGTTCCAGTAATGGATTCCCTGTGGCATCTGAAAGGAGAACTTTAGGTAAGAAAGGGAAAAAAGTGCACACCAAATTGTCTTCTTGTTTATATCCTTTTTGGAGAAAAAGAACCATAACAACGTCACCTTGAATTTATGGGGTGCAGAGGTCTTCAGACTTGGCGTGGAACAGACAGGTGCCCCTGTGTGGATGGACACCAGGCTGGCTGTGAGAAGCGGAAATAGAGGCGAAGACTCCTGGACCCCCGCCCACCGCCTGTGGCCCAGCACCCTTCAGGGCCTCACTCCCAGGCCAGACGAGATACCCAGGAGAATCAAGTTCAGAGAATTTGTTCCAGTATTTAGCAGAGAATTTTACCCGGCAGGTTGTTATCATTCAGAATCTGACTACTAAGTTTGGAGAGAAAAAAAGCAAGAGTGACTACCATGTGTAAAGACAGCAGGGACAGTGTGAGGCTGACCCCACCCCACGCCCTGAGCACCCACCTCACCAGTTCTCAGTTACAGCAGGGAACAGGCGGGTCTGGCTCTCGAGGCCACGTCCTGCGTCTAGAACTACAGGTTATAATGTTGATTTCCAGTTTGGCTTTTTAAAACTGTTTTTCTTTTATTTTTTCCCTTCTTTATAGTAAAGCTCCTTTTTTCTAACTCTCTTTTTGATCCTTTTATTGTTGAAGAAGACATGAGAGAGAGTTGAAGGAACTTCCAACTAGCGGAGTTTCCACAGGATGCCATAAAACGGCTCTTCTCTCTTTCTTCAAACTCCGTACTAATATTAAGAGCAAAAATTAAGGGGGGGGGGGCATTTTTCCTTCCTTCTTTGGGATTTCACACTATCTCCCTACTTGCTTTGTTTCCTCTCTCTTCCCACACTCTCTTTCCTTCTCTCTCTCCTTCTAAGAAGATAAAATAAACTTTATACTTAAAGAAAAAAAAGTTAAGAGACAGCCATCTGGTCAGAGCCATCTGGGTCTCCAGGCCTCTGTTGGCACACTGTTCCCTGGAACTGCCAGGGGTCCCGTGTCACTCACACCTGCCCCAGGAGGGGCCTCCACCCTCAGGAACACTCACAACCTTCAGCTCCCCCAGGACTAGGTCTGTAGAATCAGAACCGTCCTGGAGATGGTGTGGTCTTGGAATCTCTTTACCCCTTTCATTCGTAACTCAGATGAAATGTTTATAGAACACTTACTATGTACCAAGGAGTGTTTCAGGCAGTTTACATATATTATCTCTTTTGTTCCCCACACAGAACTATCAAATAGGCACTGTCACTCCCATTTTACAGATGAGGAAATGGGGTTACAGAGGGATCTGTAAGGTGCCAGAGCTGCCTCTCTTCTTCCCACATTCCCCATGCCAACCAAACTTGTGTCTGAGGTCTCTGCTCACCCTGGTTCTTTTTGCCTGAAAAGCTTCCTGAGGGGTCTTCCCCCTGCGCTCTGTCCTGTCCAAGTCCTGCTCAGTCCGGAAGGCCCAGGGCAGAAGCTCCAGGGAGCT
The DNA here is from genome assembly GCA_963574355.1 of Loris lydekkerianus. Taxonomy (NCBI): domain Eukaryota; kingdom Metazoa; phylum Chordata; class Mammalia; order Primates; family Lorisidae; genus Loris; species Loris lydekkerianus. The sequence continues at coordinate 2,660 of CAUYPK010030944.1, forward strand.
GCTCCTGATTGCCTTCAGCTGGAATTGGTCCCCTTCCTTTGAGATGGCAAAGTTCTGTAGCATGTGGCAATAGCTTTATCCTGCCCTGTGGTGAGGCTGCAGGCGCACGCACCATGTCTGGGTAAATGTAAGGTTCGCTCCCTATGCTGAGATGTGGGTCTGATGACCCACCAGGCACATCCTGGAGCTCGCCCCACATGGCACGCCAGGCAGCACCTGCTGCTGTCGCGTCCCCTGCCAGGAGACACGCACACCTGAACGCAGACTGCAGTTCTGTCACTCTCTGTAAGAATGACCTCTTTTATACTGTGACCAGGCTCTCACAAAGATGCACGTTAATAAAGTGAATATGTCTACGTGCTAGTCAAGTGGTGGGTGGCTTTTCCTGAGGGAGGAGGCATCTGTGTGGTCAGTAAACTTGCAACAATGGAGCAGCAAACCTGAGGACCCGCGGACACCGAGGACCCGTGGACATGGGCAGGGCTCTGTCTGGGATAAGCCAGGTGTCTTGCAGCCTCTCTGGTTTCTCGGTGTGAAAGCAAGCATTCTGTCAGCCTGTCTTCTAGCGTTGCCCTTTCTGGGCCCCTGAGCTTCTGAAGCAGGCAGTGGGGCTGTGCTCAGGGACACTCACTCACCAACAGTGCCCGCGTAGCAAGTGGTACTCCCAGGCCACAATAGCCTCCCCCTTAACCGTGAACCCTGAGGCTCAGCTACTGCTCCAGCAGCCCCCTCCGGAGGGGAGACAATTCCACCCTTGCACAAAGCAGGGCATTGAAGTCCTTACTGATGGCACCAGGGCCGGTCAGCCACATGGGAAACTTATGAAGAAGTAAGACTTCTAACTTCCACGTGAGCTTGGGGAGAGACAATCAGGCAGAGAGGGAAATACACACAAAGTGCTTTGATCTATCATTTGTCAGGGTCTGACATAGTAAGTCTCAGCTTATAACAGAATTTAAATCACCTTCCAATCTCATATTACACTGTTTGCAAATATTCCCTGAAGTTGATAAAGTGAGGGTTCTTGATTTGGGCTGTGCATCACATTCCCTGTAAAACTTAAGGCAGACAGACAGATATAAAAACCCACACAAACACACATACACACCAGGCTCTCCCCTGGAATCCCGCAGTTCCAGAAGGCTGCATAGTTCATTCCGAACTGTGAACAGTGAGGTCTGGGCTGAGAATCACTCTGACCAAATAAGACACACAAGTAATGGGCAACTCTCACTCCCAGCAAGGTCTCCGGCTATTGCTGCTTTTTAATCAAAAGAGCTACAGAGGGACATCAGTGGGGACATTAGTCCTACAAACAATAAAACTTACACTATTTCACAGCTACAGAAAACAGCGGGTGCCAATGACTCCAATAGCAGAAGTAAAACATCTTTCTACAAGCACAACCCAACCATATAAAACCCAGCATGGTCTAAAAAAAGAGGAAATAGAAATTCAAGATTAGGGAATTTACGATCCATTTGCACTGGGGCACCACTGTATAATCCTTGGCAATATTTTAGTATTAAAATGAAAGCAGAATGGAGAAGACCCCTTATTGCAGTGGTTCTCAACCTTCCTAATGCTGCGATGTATTTTCATTGTTAAAAAGGGGTCGCGACCCACAGGTTGAGAACCGCTGCCTTATTGCCTGAGATGCTAAGGAAGCAAACAGTTGCTTATTGAAAACACGTAACAAACCACATTCTCTGACTTTCTATTCTGTGATACACAATCGATTTACAACATTATCTTCCATTCACTCTAGTTAATTCCCTTTTCCAGGAAGCTGAAGGGCTTCCTTTGATTTGGCAGATTCAGCCGGGTTTGCGGCTGTCAGGATTCACTCTGTGTCCTCCTCTCTAAATAGTTTTTTCTTTCTGACACTTCACTCCAGAGGTGAGCCTGCACCCTGCTGTTTCATATCCCTGACTACCCTGGCAATGGGTTTTATTCTCCCTCCTAATATAATAAAAGCTTACCAGTCCCATGTTCTGTGATTCCAGAGTATCTTATTTCCTAGTTTCTATTAAGGGAATGTTAAAGTGTTTGGTAAAACAATCTGGGAAAATGGGATCTAATAACAATACACTTTGTGTTTCCAGGACACAGATTTGAGTTCTAAGGCTAATACCTTAGCCTACAAGTGGTACTGCACAAGGTGGAATTCCAGGCACCCAGAGTGAGGGGCTGATGGAGCTTTGCCAAGATGGGTCTTTCAGAAACTCTCAAATCACATTTTATAAGCACAGACCTAGTCTTCCTATTCTAAGGAATTGGTTCACTGGTCCACGTGGACTCCTGGTACAGATGGGAATGAGAAATACAAGCTCCTTCTTTTGGTTTCTATTACATTTCAGGCCTCTTTACCCCTTCTGTTGAGTCTGGATCATCTAGCAATGGCTGGCAGGTTTTTGAGGGATGGGTTAGAATATTTAGTAAGCACGCATTACGTATATAAAGCTGATTGCACAGGGTTCCAGGGGATCCGAGGGTTGACATATCAAATATATCATGCCTACACAAAAGGAATTTAAATCTAGTTGAAATAATTTAAAAAAAATCACACACAATAACCCAAATGTCTTTGTCAAGCTATAATTCAACAAGGCATTTTAGTTATATTTTAGTTAAGGGACCCTAACCAAACCAGAGAGAGCCAATCAAAGGTGTTTGAAATTTTCAATGGCATTGAATTTTAAGCCAAACTTTTTTGTAAATTATAATTTCTTTTTTAATCATAAAAGTAATGTGATAAATGATGAGCCTTTGAAAATATGAAACTTTCAAAGGAGAAAATTGAAATTGGTTCTAATTCTAATACCCATGTTAACCTTTTGGCATATTTTCATTTAGTCATTTTTCTCCTATGGACATATAGGTACAGGCAGTCTCACTTTACACAATAGTGAGTTTGCAAAGATGACCAGGAAACCTGTGATCTTAATAATCAAAGGAAAAAAAAAATCAACTGTTCTCGAACCTTTAAGTTCTGTTGTTAAAACATTAAAAACTCTTACTGTTGATTATAAATGTACAGGGAAATAAAAAAGAAAACTAACATTTAGTACTCTATAATTTAAAATATAGAAATACTGAGAATTAAAGCATTGTATTTCTTTTTAATAAACTTACCAAAAGTAGTTTGGACAATACATGTCTGTCTTTCCTGGTCTGACTTAGAGAGTGGAACAAACATCTTTTAGATCTCGGCAAATCCTCACTCTCCTCTCTACGTCTGGGATCAGCTTCCAAACTTTATCCTTTGCCCTTTCAATGATGTGAGCTCCCTCTGAGAGTCTTTTCATGTAAAGATTTTGGCCAACATTGCTTCCTCTGCAACATTTTCATCCTTCCCATCAGCATGGCTCTCCTCACATGTCAATTTCACCCTCACTAAGTTCCTTGAGCTCCACTCCTAGCGTCTTCCCAAGGACAGCAACGTCAACATTCTCACAGTAAGCTGGTTCTTCCATAGGGTCATTTACATCTGATTCAAATTTTATTCCAACCTCCTCTCTTTTCATTTCTTTGCTGCACTTTCATCATTGTGGATCAATTTCCTCTTTTGATGATCCATTTAATAAAATGTTACGTGGGTTTATTACCAACAGACCAGGAAGCAGCGGCCACATGCTTTGCTGCCTGTGTGTGAACTGAATGGCGGACGTGCTCGGACCAGCCATGGACTGAATTAGGAAGTAGTGATGTGTTGCTCAGTGATGGGGGTGTACCGGAATCCGTTTAGTGATTTGTGGACTGAGTTGCTAGCAGCAAAGTTGAATTAATGCAACTACTCCGTTAATGTATGGAAGTAACTAAAATTTGAACTGTGGTGTTGGGAGACACTGGTATTATTGGTTGGTATTATTTAATGAATATGTGGTGACTACAAGGCATGAATAGTGAGCCCACGCAAAATATGGACGATATATATATATGTACAGACTTAATTTTTATTATAAAATTGAGATCATGAGTATACAACTTTGTACTTTGCCCTCTTAATTTAGCATTATATCATCAGATTTTATTCCTGTTAACTAGTCTCCAATAATGTAGCATAACTTATGTGATTGGGATTGGCGCCAGGGGATGGTAAAGTGAGAGCTGTGGGTTGGCAAACAGTGAGACTTTTCCTACTGAGAAGCCACAAAGGGAAAGCCCAGAGATTGGCCAGAGGGTGTTGTTGTGCCATGAAGAAGGAGAAAATTTGGTTGGAACATAAAATCTGTGTTAGAATTAAAATGACAATGATGTCAAAAAGTCCATCTTCTTTGCTTTAGCAAGCATATTGGTAATGCTAACCTGGTACTTACAGACACTATTTCAATCTTCACATTGACCTAATTTGCTATTGTCTCCATCTCATACCTGAGGACCCTGCAGCTCAGAAGGTAACGAGGTTGTCCAGGTCACAGGGCTGTCATGGGAGAACCTGAAGCCCAGGTCTCCATGATCCTGCCTTCGACTGCTCCAGGACACTGCCTGAGGACAGCACTTTTCAATTCACGAAGTCCTTTCACAGAGGCTGACATAGGTGCAGAGTTGGGCACGTTGCATCAGGCTGCTGGGGTTTTGTAGGGCTGAAATCATGCCTAGACTCTCGGCCCGGCCTACTTGCAGAAGAGCTCCCTTTTCCTAGTTAGCACAAGGGTGCAGTGTGGGCCAGCCTTGGACTTAATCAGCATGACTGACTCCTACCGTGGCCCTCTGAAGTGGCAGAGCACTTGTAATTACTTCAACGTTATACTAAAACAAAACAAAATAAAAACAAACACCTCTCCCCCCATAGCAGCTCTTATAGGGCAAGTGATTTATCTAAGGTGAGAAATGAATTCTTGAGATAAAGGTGCAGTGGAGGAAGGTGTTAGAATCCAGGCTGAGAGGGTTTCCTTTCAGGGGACTGCAAGGAGGTATTTGTAAATCTGGCTACATATTGACTTCTAGAACATAAGATGTAAGTCTTGGCCATCACCCGGAGTAGACTGCCTAGGGCAGTCTGACGCTTTTCACCCTGTTAAAAATTTCTCCAAAATGTTGGTCACTTCTTACATTTGGAGCAGACCTTTGGAGATACTTCCATTTTCCTTGAGAGGTAAATACATAACCCTCAGGATTTAAAGAGTCTAAAAGCAGAGGCCCCTTCACTTCACTGCCTTTTGTAAGTGAACTTTTTAATTACAGAGTTGTAATTACTGTTACCACGTTGAGAGCATCTAGGCCCAGGATTTTTCTGAGTTCTTCTAAGCCACTGTTCGCATGCTGACCTTACAGAGAAATTCTAAAGCTACGAGGGACCCCGAGGGACTTAGCTTCCCTGGGCACATCCAGCATTTCTTCTTGGATTTGTAAGTTTTATAAGATTCCTTAAAGAAAAATGACTGGAAATAAACCAAATCATTCTGCCTCCAAAAATAGTCAAATGATAGTGGTAGGTATTTGAAACCAAAACTAAATCAAAGCACTCAAGACTCGTCCTGAGAAATACAACTTGAAAAATAGGCTTCTGGTCAAATGTCTAGAAGATGCTGTGCACGCTGCCACTTCTTTGGAGAGGCTCAACATTCTCTGAAAGTCTTTCTTAGCAGGTAAGAAATGTTTTTAAGTTTTGCAAACCTATTATTGTTCAAATTTTTAGCTGAGCAAATCAACATGCTTAAAACTTCTTTATCTTTCTCATTTTGCCTTTACCTTTACTAATATCCCAAGGAACTAGTGCCTTACGGGACATGGTATGGGACACCCTGGACCACGGCTGTGACTGACTATGAACAGCTAGTGTCGATCTGAACTCAGAGCTATTTCCTAAGTGAGGGCCAGGGGGATAGTGACAGGAAATGAACCAGGACCGGTCAGCTTCCCCGGCTGAGGCAGCAGCCGCCGTTCTCCAGCCTTCCAGGGGAGTATTCTGTGCGTGTGAAATGGGGGGTGTGAGACACTTACCCTCTCCCACCCACACAGCTGCTTTCATCTGCCTGGGATACTGAGGTTTCTTTCAAGGTTTCATTAGAAAAATTCAACAACTAATTGCATTATTTAAAAAAACAAACAAACAACCAAAAAACAAAAAACCCCAAACAAATAAACAAACCCAAACCAAGCAAAAACAAAAACCCAGGTGGTGGAATTTTCAAACCTACCATATATACTCGAGTATATACGGTATCTTGACATGGAGGGAAACTCTAGACATGATTAATATTCTCTGTGACTTTCCACAGTTATTCACCTTCTCTGAGACTTGGTTTTTCTATCTGTAAAATGGGCCTGATAATATTGTAAGGATTAAAAACTGTTTTTGGAAAAAGAAAAAGCAGCTCTGTCTCTACCTAATTCATGCTAGAATGTGAGTGGGTAAAGGAGGATGAGAAGGAAAGAGGACAAGTGTCACTGCGCATCTCACCGCCATCTGGATCTCCTTCCCATGTTGGGACACTCTCAACCGTGTGGTGAGGGGGTCAACTATGTGTGCCCCATGGGGGTTTAATATCACAGTGAGTGACAGGAGGAGCCTGGACAATTCAGGCTCATTGTGGTTGTGTTGACAGCCACTGCTCGGAGGCAGTGGCACCAGCTGCGGCCTATGGCAGTGCCTGACTCGAGCTGTTTATGTGGCATAGACTGTGAGGTCCCTTTGTTCGCTGTGTGGGTTTTGAGTTGATTCTCTGACCTTCCACAAAATCCCTGAGCTTCTCAATTATCTTTTAATTTCATTCTTCACTAGAAGATTCTTCATTAGTTCTGGCTTAAATTAGCCAGAGCTTTTTTTTTTTTTTTCCCAGACAGTCTCACTATGTAGCCTTCAGTAGAGTGCTGTGGCATCACAGCTCACAGCAACTTCAATCTGTTGGGCTTAAGTGATTCTCTTGCCTCAGCCTCCCAAGTAGCTGGGACTACAGGCTATTTTTATTGTTGCAGTTGTCGTTGTTTAGCAGGCCTGGGCTGGGTTCGAACCCGCCTGCCTCGGTGTATGTGCCTGGAGCACTAACCACTGAGCGCAGGCACCGAGCCTAACCAGAACTCTTTTGACCGAGAACCTGAGCAGGCACAGACGGGGTCTCAGGGTGCAGGGCTGGGGACAGCCTGAAGGAGGCATATTTTTAGGAGATCTTGAGGATCCAAGCTGATTGCTATGTGTCTTAAAAGAAATGGGTGTCCTATGACCCCTGCGTGGGTCCTGTTCCCACAGGCCCCAGAAGATATTTCAGCAGGGTAGAGTTTCTCTGCTTCCCTGTGTTTATAATTTGTAATATTTCTTACATAATCATGCAGAGACCTGTAGGAAACCTTTTTTATTTTAGATTTCTCCCTGTGCTAGTTTTGTCAGAATCTAATAAAAATCCATCTTCTAAAATGTCTGAAATCAAACTAAAAGAGAGCATACGAAATAACAGAGGGATACAGTCTGTAGCACTGCAGAAAATATAACAAAAAAGAAAGGAAATGGTCCTTCTCAATCCTAACCCAAACAGCCCTTGACTCCTGGGGACCAGGTGAATTCATTTGCATCCTGCTACCCCACCCCCAAGCCAGTGATCAGAGGAGGAGGAGGGAAGCTGGTGAGGCTGACAGCAGGAGGCAAGACCCAAGGTCATCTGCAAGGACAGGGGCAGGGCAGGCACCAACCTGGGGTCACCTGCACAGTGCCCCGTAGGGATTCGACTGTGTCACTGCCACTCATCTATTTGGGGATGCATGTCACCTCAGACTACTATTAGAATTTGGCATTTGAGGAAACCCATCTGTAAATTGTCCTGTCAGCTCATTTTGTACCTCAGAGAGTGATTAAAAAGCCTAAAACTGTGACATGGCCTCTGACACTTTATAAAGCATATGGAAAAACAGACAGGTGGTGGCAGGGCCACGTCACTGTGTGGACTTACGGTGGTGGCTGAGTCTTCTCAAAAACCCCTTTCTGCAATCATTCATGCACCACAGAAGTGAAACCTTCTGACCTCACAGAGATGGCTGATACCCTTTTCTGCAGCCCTGCCATCGGCACCTCCAGCTTTTGGTGCCAACAATCAAGATGAAACCAAAACAAAATTATGGTTTGGTTTGGCTGCCACTTTGCTCTGAGGCCTTCCAAGGTTGGGCATTACCAGCAGCACTCTGGCTATTAATGGCACACCCAAGACCTCAAACTCCTTGGAGAAATCTTTATATTTTCAAAGATTAGGTGTGTTGTACTCATAATTAAGGGTGGTTTTACCATTATTTCCTTAATGATACAGAGATATATACACCTGCTACAGCTTGGAAGGGTGATGGAGTATTGTGACAATAATGACAGCAATAATAATAGCAAGGGTCAGGCTTCCTGAACATCCCTATGTAATAGGCCCCAAGCTTCAGGCAGGTGTATGACCCTAACCCTTACAACAGCAAGATGGGCATATTAAATCTCAAGTGACACAGTCACATGCAAAGCCTTGATTTGAAGTAGGTCCAGCTGCCTCTCCAATCTTTGCATTTAATCCCTTTTCAGTCCTGCTTTGTAAGCAGAGAAACCATTTGTAACTTTTGCTAGGTGAATCCTGGAACGGTGTGATCTGCTTCATCTGAGAGTTCTTGGGTAAAAGCTCAGTGGCCTAATCACCATTTCAGGTTTTAAGATTATGAACAAAGGAGAAAGGGTCCTCACCGCTCCCCTGAACAGCCTGGGTTGTCTGCACATTATGTGAGAGTGAAAGGGGGTTCTGTGGGGTGGGACATAGATGTGGTGTGGACCCAGGGACCCAGAATGGTTTTGCTGAAGAAGCAGAGGGGGCTTTTGGGGTGAACTTAACGTGCTGATGTCACAATGGCAGGCACGGGAACAGGTGCCTGGTGGAAAAGAAGGAGCCATCGTGCCAGGAGGTCACAGAGAAAAACATGCAAACTGACACGGAGCACTGGGTGCTGTGGGGTAGCGGCAAGGACCGCTGCCGTCTACTGTCTGCCAAATGTGAGCGCCATGCTGGGCGTCAGGCCCGTGGACACTCACAGTCTGCTCGAAGGTAAGTGGTGATCACAGACCCATTTTACAGAGGAGGAAATGGAGCCATAAAGAAGTTAAGCAGTTTGCCAAGATCAAAACAAGATGTTGTAGAGCCCGAGTTTAATTTAGGTCCTTTGCCTTCGGAGCTTGTACCCTTGGGCACTACGCTGTGTGGCTGGGGGGAAGAGAGTATAGTATGGAGGTGGCTGTAACAGAGGTGACCACAGGGGACAGAAGACTGAGCTGACACAGGAGCACAGAGCAAAACCGAGCTGAAGTCCAGTTCTCAGTGTCCACAGGACTGGCTCACGCTGACCCCAGTGGCTGCTACTTACTGGGGAAACTTCAGAGGGCCTCCGCATCTGATCCTCACATGACAGAGGGGCCACCCAGACCTAACAGTAATGAGGCCGCCTTCCTCTCCCAGGAGCCCAGCCCGACCTGACACTCCGTGCCTACGTGACATCGTGGCCCAATTTCCCATTTCTGCCACAGCCAGGCCACCCTGGAGCACCTTGGCTCTCTGCTTCCCTCCTTGTCAGCACTGAGTTCTCTCAACCCCTTCTTGGAAATTTCACCCTCTTCACAGAGCCCAGGCCTCATTTACATGGATTTAGCAATAATGCCTCAGAGGTCATCCTTGCCTTTTTCTCCCCTTTCCAGGCTGAATCCAATGTCTCTGCCAGGTAAATCTTGCAGAGTGGCCTGGAACATTATAAATGGCTTTAAATAAAGGATCCGAAGAGACCCGCTCTGCCTGTGGGTTAAGAGCCTGGGAATTCTGTCCACTCACTGGACCTTAGATCCTACGTCCATGAAGCGGGTGTTGCTGATGCCCCCAAGCTTCTTCCTGGTGCCCTGACCATATGAACACATGAACTTCCTTGCTTGTCTACCCGCCTCTGGACTTCTACTGAAACCTTTAGGCTGGGCACGGTGGGTCACGCCTGTCCTCTCAGCACTTTGAGAGGCTGAGGCAGGAGGATCACATGACCTCAGAAGTTTGAGACCAACCTGAGCAAGAGTGAGATGCCATCTCTACTAAAAATGGGAAAACTAGCCTGGCATCGTGCAGGTGCCTGTAGTCCCAGATACTTGGGAGGCTGGCCTAGGAGTTTGAGGTTGCTGTGAGCTATGATAATACTACTGCAGTTTAGCCTGGGTGACAGAGTGAGACTTTCTCAAAACAAACACACACAAAGCCTTTAAACCTGGTACCCAAGGCTCTCTATGAAAGTTCTCTGATGCCACGTTGTGCGATACCTTCCTCCCGTCATGACATGTTCATTCAGATTCCCAGCTGTTCTTGCCACTTCTCCTGCTTCCCAGAAAGTCCAATTTTATTGTCTTCACAGCAAAAACCTTAGAGCATCAAGTGTCTGCTTAAGAACCCTGCTTCACTGACAGCTTTCCTGAGTGACTTCAGGCTGCATGATTTGAATTCTGCCAAAAGTGTGTATATGTGGTAGGCAGTGGCCAAAATGCCCGGATTCAGATCTTGGCTCTGCTACTTACTCACCAGCTGCTGGTCAGTCAACCTTCCTACGCCTCAGTTTCTCTGTGCGTGAAATGAATCCCAGCCGTGGCCACGTGGGAAGACTGTGGTGAGGATTGATACGTAATGTAAAACACATGATAGATGCTCTATAAATATCATCTATTATTATTATAAGTGCATTTTATACAGTACAAGTAAATCTTAGTAAATAAATTGTCTTATGAATGTAAATATTGTGTCTCCAAGTAAATAGCAAGGATTTTCACTATTTTCTTTCTTTTTTTCTTTTCTTTCTTTTTTTTTTTTTTGAGACAGAGCCTCATTCGGTCACCCTGGGTAGAGTACTGTACCATTATCGCTCACAGCAACCTCAAACTCTCGGGCTCAAGTGATCCTCTTGCCTCAGCCTCCCGAGTAGCTGGGACTATAGGCGCCCGCCACAACGCCCAGCTATTTTTAGAGATGGGAGTCTCGCTCTGGCTCAGGCTGGTCTTGAACCTATGAGCTCAGGCTATCTACGGCCTCAGCCTCCCAGAGTGCTAGGCAGATCTTTACTATTTTTTATTTCTTTTAAGTCCCAGTAAACAAGTGATGCATAATCATCACCTTGAATAAATTAGGAACTAAGTAAATGACTGAGTTACCATCCAGCCTCAACAAGAGGGCAAAGCAAGCATAATAACCCGCCGTACACGCCGTATAACTCTAGAGGAAAGAGCCCACATACACCTGACTCCTTTCTCGTGCCCCAGGGCACTTTCCTCGCCTCTCGGAGTGGACGGTGGACTCTGAGCTGTTTGGAGAGAACGCCAGATCTGGAGGAGGAAGATGAGGACAGACTCCATCACTGCTGACTCTCTATCTGCGGTACACAGGAGGCCTTACTGACTCTCAGGATGAATAATAGTCTATTTCTTCACCTCCTCAGAAAGAAGCACCTTTGCACATTCTGATGGACTAAATGATAAGAAAACAACAATTTACAAGCAGGAATTAAGAGCTGGCACTCTAGTACCTGACAGACTCCTTTAATAACCCACTTTCTAAAAAAGACGTTTTCCTTTACCACTAAATGCTTTCTATGAAAATAAAGAAATCTGTCTTAGACCAACAAAAGGCGCTTTGTCACCCTGTCACTAAAAGAACACTGGTGTCAAGTGGATATGACCGTCCCCCCAGTCATGTGTGGCTTGGTGCAGGGTGTGGGGAAAGGAAACCAGGGGATTGGCAGGGCGGCCATTCCTCTAACAGCAGGGGAAGGCAGTGGGCCAGGACCGACCTGGTGCTGCAGGTTAAACCCTCCTGGTTTGGCAAACAAGAAGATTACGACGTGAACAAACACAATGAAGGCCCTGCCGCCGTAGCCACAGGCTTCTCTTTAATGTCTCGGTTTCCTTTTGAATCTTTGTAGCTGAATTCTAAGAGTTGGGGATGAGAATTTCTAATGGGTTGAATGACACGACGTTATGTAATTCCGTAATAATAAAATGAAACTCCTATGAGTGCCATTATAATGAAGCAAAGTTAGTACAGGAAAGGGGAGAAAGGAAAAGCTGGGGTGGGATGAAATGACAAAATGTTCTTATTTCATCTCTGACCTTCTAAACTCCTTTACCCTGTGAGTTTCAAATATGGTCAAGGTGGAATGTGTTTATTTTGCCTAACGTACAAAGAGGCATTGCGCGAAGGCTGAGCAAGACACGTTTCTGGTAAAGCAACCAAGCTCCCTGAAGAATTGCTCTGGAAGGAGAATTTCTCATTGTGTTGTCACATTTCTCACCACCCAGTCAAGCCAAATGCCAATACCAGGTTGGACAGGAAGAGGCCCATGACATCAGGTGTTACAGTGCATTGAAGGTGGGACCACCTTGTGTTTTCTGGTTCCTTTTTGCAAGTTGGTCTCTGTAGCCCATGAGACCGATGCTTACAGGGCAGCGTTACAGGTGATTCCACACAGGCATTGGAAGTGAGTTGAAGATACAGCAACACTTCAAAGTCACAGTAGTGGGTAGAAAATTATTTTCTGGAGCATTGCTCACAGGGAAGGTGACGCCATCCAATGGCTTTGCTTATTAAGTGAGATGCTCAATAAATAGTGACGCCACCCTGATGGACAAGGTCATTGCTCCCATCCTGGTTTCTCTTGGAGGATGACATATCCGCAAAACAAACTAAAACAGCTTTCCTCCTGCCCCTCATCAAGCAAACAAGCGAGAAACAAAGTCTATAGACCTTTACTTTGATCGGTTTGAATAACATATTCACAAATGTTAATATTTATTGAGCCTTACGCTAGGTGCTTGGGTTAGAAAAAAACATAAGACAGAACTCCTGCTTTAAAAATACGACGCTCTACAAAGATAAGCTTTTTAGTCTTGAATGGAACCTTCATGGCCAGCTAGGACTAGATATTCACATATCTAGTGATGTTTTTTTAAAGTCATTCACCTGTTGTGGTTCCCTTAAGATAATGTGCTACTCAATGTCTTTGGGAATGAACTTATTTTCACACTATGTTTAGCTGTCTGCTTCAAGGGGCACACATTTAATGGCAGGGATGTGGGGGAGCATTTTTAGGCTAGAATGAAATAGAAGGTTGTTTTGCTGAGCCAAACTTTTCATGAGCGCTGCTCAGACCTCCGAAGGCTGGAAACATGGTAGAATGTGACACCAAGGATTTGGCAAAGTACCTGGAGAAAATCTGCAGAGCTTTCACTTGGCATTTTAAGAGAAAATGAACTCACAAAGTGAACCCAACAGAGATATAACCATACACGCAGTGATTTACAGTTTTTGATGTTATTTTGCACATTTCTCTACACTATTTCTATGCACTTGTCTTGCTTTCAGCATCTCAAATTGGGCCTTGACTGACAAGGATGTGGACTATGAATGATTCTAAAACACGGGGGAGAGAGAGAATGAGAACAATTACAAAACTGCTGGGAGAGGACTCACTTGTTTGTTTCACTCCCCAAACACCCTGCGAGGAGCCCGAGGGGGAGAACACCTGCCCGGCCTCGCCACTTCCACAGCCGCTTCAGGGGCTCCCAGAATGTTTGCTGAATGAACGGGTGAGTGAGGCATGAAGAATGTGCAGGTCTTGAAGAAGAAGGAGGTAGTGGGTGAAAAAAAGCCAGGGGGACACTGGGGAAGGGGTGGAAGCATTTGTATAGGTTGGGCAGTGTGGGAGGATGCATGGTTGAGAGACGGTGGTAAGTTTAATGACAGTGACAAGGGGACAGTTGACTAGAAAGGCACGATGGCAGAAGAGGGTACACAGACCCTGGGGTTGCATTAGGCAAGATATTTACTTTCCATAGTTTATCATCTACATATCTCTTTATTCCCTTATTTGGTTTTTGAAGACCACATTAGCTCAAGCCCAAATACTAGGTCTCCATTCAGGCCTTATATTCATTCGTGGGTATGAAGAAGTCTGCCTTTTGGGGTTGTCATGTGAAGTGGAGCAGGTTGTGCACTGCACAATTCTGGGGAGCACTTTCTGCATCCAGTGCACTGTGGGGAGCCCTGTGTATGTGACGGTATTCATTCACAAATTCATAAATTGCTGGCATTTTAACTTGTTGGGAAGCACTTTTAATTATCTTTCCTTCTTCCCATTCTATGTTCCTAGAGAGACAACGATCTTCATCGTCTTCTGTGAGGGCTATATTGCAAAAACAAACTTTGTCACTTTTTGTGACATTCTGACTCTCAACAAAGGGTACCTGTTTTGAACCATTTCATACTGAGTTGAATTCTGATGTCAGAGTGCTTCAGTTCAAATGGTAACCCCACAACGTACTGTGTACAAGATACTTAGCTCCCTTGTGCCTCAGTTTTCTTAGCTGTGAAACAGGAATAATAAGAGCTCCCACCCTACAGGGTTGATGGAAGGTGTAATTAAGATAATCTATGTGAAGTGGTTAGCACAGTGATTGGAACTTAGGGAGTGCTCGTAGGTATCTGCAATTATGCTGCTGAAATAATTATTGTTGCTGCTGGATTTCCAGACTTGTCCTACCGGGAGGCCTCCTGAGTCCCTGCCCCCGGGACTGCCCACCCAGGCCCACCCCCGAGAGCAGGCAGAGTCTCACATTCCTCCCAGGCTGCTCATTCTCTGAGGGTTAGAAAGACCATCCCCAGTGTTGGGTGGATCAATCACAGACACACACACACACAATTCTACTCTAGGAAATGCTAACAGCCATGCTACAAAATCAAGATGCTGTTAGGGCTCCCCTCTCTCCTGTCATGTCCATGCAAACATGATATTGGATTTGGAAGGGGAATGACACCATTGTGAGTCCCAGAACATTGCATGGGCAGTGGCGTCAGGCCCCTGGCAGGAAACAATGGTTTTTGATTAAGGACAAGCTCATGACAGTTCTGTTGTTCTGAGAAGACAGTTCCGTTGTTCCTGTGTGTGTGTGTCAGATTGTGAACAGGGTGGAGGATATGCCAGCTGGAGAGAGGGACCTGGAAATCAAGGGCCAAGTTGGATGGGGGAGGCAGGGGTCTAGGGTCAGGTGAACGATGAGAGCACTGGTGAGCTAAAGACTAGGGTTCAACCCTGAGCACGGATCAGCAGATCATATCATTTATTCTCTCATTTAATCACTTATCCACTCTGCAAGTCGTGATGAGCACTGACCTCGTGTAGGGAAGAGCTAGACGCAGGGCAGTGAGCAGAGAAGGGGCAAGGTCCCCTGGTCACAGGGCTGCTGACCTAAGTAAACAAACACATTTTTAGCGAGAGGTTATACCCTATAAGTGAGAGCAGGGGAATTTCCAAGGGGACAAGGACCAACTTTGGCCCCACCTGACGCCTCTCCTTCTTTAGAGCAAACTTGCGGCAGCCTGTAGGTCTGCTGTGATGGGTTTCATAAAGCTGACGTGAAGCAAAGGCAGCCTGTCCTTTATCGGCTCCCCAGAGCCATGCTCCAGGTGCTGAGCCAGCCTCCGTGTGGTCATTCGACACCTCCCACCCAAGCTCCTGCCACTCTCCTGCCATCTTCCTCTTTGCTCAAGGGTGTCCCAAACCCGCGGGCACCTCCCTCCTTCTGCTGTGCTTTCCAGGCTTGGCATCTTTCAGACTCAGTTTCCTCACTGCAAATGGACAATGATGATGCCTTATTCAGAATGTTAAGTGGATCACGTGTCTGAAAGTCCTGGGCACTGTGCTCGGCACAAAACACTGTTCAGTAGACCCACGCAGCCTCAAAACACAAGTTCCAGAGCACTGATTTCCAACTGGCATGCTGCGAAAATTTTTAAAGATTAAATTATTTGCAAAAGAAGTTCAAAACATAGTAAGTATATTCTTTTTTTAAAAAAACTCTTTTTTTGATCAACGTAATTTAAGTGTGCCTTAGAAGTTTGACTATAGGTTCCAGTGTGCCAGGAGGGTGAGAAATACCGCTCTAGATCCATGTCTGTACATCACAAGCTTCAGTCCTCTACTTGTTTTGGGGGCTGGACATAATGTAAGTGGTGGGATTGGCAAGGGCACACTCTGCTTAGAGGAACCAACATGGCGTGAAGGGGAAATAAAAACCCGCGTCCGGCACCTTGCCTGCCTTACACCCACAGCTTTGTGATCCTTCCGACTTTGGCCTCGTTGCTTTAGATGATGAACCTCTCTGCCTTTGTAATTCTTTTTCATCCACCCTCTGTGCCACTTACGTTTTACTCCCTTTGTGTTTTTTTTTTTTTTTTTTTTGTGGAGCTTTTTATATTTCAATGTAAGCTTTTTGATTCTTGGGATTGTTATGAGAATTAAGTAAAATTACATATGTCGAGAATCTCGTGGCCGGGTATGGTGGCTCACACCTGTAATCCCAGCACCACGGGAGCCTGAGGCAGGAAGGTCAGTTGAGCTCAATACTTTGAGGTTGCTGTGAGCTATGGCACCACAGCCCACTAGCCTGGGCACAGTGAAACTCTGTCAAAAACAAAACAAAACAAAACCAGAAGAATCTAGTGTTTGACATCAATGGTAGCTTTATTGCTAGTAATAAAGATAATGATGATATTATAAGTCTCTTAAATTCAGAGATGAGCTCTCTTAAGAGTTTTAGGAATCTCTTCCCTGCTTATTAAATTAGCAAAGAATAATGATAACAAATGTAATGACTACTGCTTACTGAGTGACCAACGACACGACAGGAATGGCCTGAACTCACTTCTGCTCATGGTAGCCTGGAAGGTTGTCCCTATTGATATTACACCCATTGTAGAGATAAAGAAACTAAGGCATCAAAGGATCACAAATAACAAACCACATTATGCAGTTTGGAAGTGGCAGAGCCAGGACCTGGAGCAGGTGGGTTGGGTCAGGGCCGTGTACTGAAGGGCCGAGTCATAGCCTCTCCTCTGTCCATCCTTTGCATCCCCAGAGTACTTTGAAGATAGAAATCATCCCCTATATCAACTATGACATTAACATTTTTATGTGTGTGTTTATTTGTATATGAGTTTCTTCCGGAAGAATCTATGAATGACTCAAGGTTGTATGTATACCACAGGGCGGGACACATAGCTGACATGCACATTGACCTGCTGAGGTTTCACTGAACCAGGAACTCGGTTAAACTTGCTGTTTACGACAGTGTTGGTTGTTTGAGATGTTACATGTTTGAACAGAAACTGCGAATGATGACAACCATGGGGCCAAGGTATTGCCTGTTGGTGCCATGAGCTGCTGTTTGCTGTTCTTTTCTTGAAAGAGTAGCTAAATCACTCCTACATAAGATGTCCTATGTACCCAGAACGACCCAGAACTCCCAAGCCTTTGTTAGCTACGTATCCTCCCGCCTCATCCTTTCTGATAAGAATCAGTTCAGGGCCAACGTGACTGCCTTGTGGACACCACGGAAGAGACAAAGGATGTGTTGAAACCGAAGCCTCCCAACAATTACTGAAACCTCAGCAGAGGTTACAAAACAAGCCGGAAGATCGACTGAGGGAGGCCGGCTCCACCCCAGTGTGGGCCGAGGACCTATATTTTATGGTTACAATGACTTTCATTTGTACACTGCTCTGAAATCTATAATCCTCTCCGCTTTGTTACTTCACCTGATTCTCTGCACAGCTCATCGGGGAGGTAGGTGAGGCTGAGAGAGAGGAAGAGACTTGCCTGACATCACGTGGCCAGTGACAGACAGAGCCAGGAGGGGACCTGTCTTCTGCTCAGCATCTACACAGCGCCAGATGGGATAGCCCAGGGAGCTGATTTGATGTGCACATATCTGCACTCTTAATGGCTGTGGAGACGGAGTTTGCAGATGATGGAAATGAAAACATTAGAGGGACTGTGCCATGGCCGGAGGCGGAGGGGCAGAGGAAAGAGGTGGAGGGGAGCATGGGACGATGTCCACTCACCAAGGACCGGGAGAGGAGCTCTGCCACAGAGTGCAGTTGCAGACTGAATTTTACAGTACAAAAAAGTTTAAAAACATTCCATTTCAAAAGAAGAGAGAGGCCGCCTGCAGGAGATGAGAAGGCAATTTCCAGTCCTCCTAAACCGCCTTGGCAGACCATGGCACGGGATATGTTCTCATGGGCTTTTTTTTTTTTAATTTATTTATTTTTATTGTTAAATCATAGCTGTGTACATTAATGTAATCAAGGGGTACAATGTGCTGGTTTCATATACAATCTGAAATATTCTCATCAAACTGTTCAATGAAGCCTTCATGGCATTTTCTTAGTTATTGTATGTAGACATTTGTATTCTGCATTTAGTAAGTTTTGCCTGTCCCAATTCTAAGATGCACCGTAGGTGTGGCCCCACCCATTACCCTAACCTCCCCCCTCCCTTCCCCTTCCTTGGTCCTTTCCTCATAGTCCTGTGCTATAGTTGGGTCATAGTCTTGTGCTATAGTTGGGTCATAGCCTTCATGTGAAAGCTATAGTTTAGCTTCATAGTAGGGCTGAGTACATTGGATACTTTTTCTTCCATTCCTGAGATACTTTGCTAAGAAGAATATATTCCAGCTCCATCCATGTAAACATGAAAGAGGTAAAGTCTCCATCTTTCTTTAAGGCTGCATAGTATTCCATGG